>MJUU01061864.1:0-17543 GCA_002080025.1 Modiolus philippinarum | reverse complement strand
ACTGAAATGTTGATTTAACAAGGAAGAAAATGACATTGCAGATACTTTGATTCCAGATGGCTTTGATTCCAATCAGAAATTCATCTTTTTGCTAGATCTGTTTAAGTTTGGATAAAACTTGCCTAAATTTGACAAAATTGCTCGAAAAGAATGAAATATATTGTAGAAAATGTGATTGTCTGAAGGAAAATACAGCATAACACTGATCTTTTGATGCAAGATGCAAGATGCCTGTCATTTATATCAAAAATACATTCATTTTGATAGGTCATATTAAAACAAGGAAAATCAGCCGAAGTTTGTTGAAATCGGTCGAATAACAATGAAAATTTTAATCAAAAGGGGATTTTCCGAGGGGAAATTAAAACATTTGGTGGCAATTTAGATTCCAAAATGGCTGCCATATCATTCAAAAACACATCCATCTGAAAGATCATGTTAATACAAAGAAAATAAGCTCAAAATTGTCAAAATCCGTTGAAGAATAAAGAAAATATTGCAGAAAAGGTGATTTTTCACGAGAAAAAATGGTTTGGTGGCCATTTTGATTCAAAATGGCCGCCATTTTTTTCCAAAATGGCCGCCATTTTATTCATAATATAGAAATAATCCTAGATCATGTAATAACAAACAAAATGAGTCCAAGCTTGTGAATATCCATCAAAGGATTGCAAAATTATCAAAGAAATTGTCATTTTTTGCTGAATTTTTCTCCGAAATGTCGGCCATTTTGATTCAAAATGGCCGCCATCACGAACAAGAAAAACACCAGTGAAACTTCTCTGCAATCCACAATACCTCCCTATTCTACATTTCAAGTTTCATCCTTCTATCTGAAATAGTTTTTGAGATAGAGCTACTTTTGTGTGGTAAATGCAGTATTAATTTGTCACTTTTTGTGATATCCATTATATTTCTAATGGTACCATTGTGCAAAATTGCCCATACAAGTGATCGGGTGGTATTTTCTATGCTCAACATTTTTTTTTAATTTTGTTGGAAACCATTATATTGCCCATACAAGTGATCGGGGTGGTATTTTCTATGCTCAACATTTTTTTTTAATTTTGTTGGAAACCATTGATAATGAATAATTCTACAGAGAAAATATATCTTAATAAGACATTCAACTGGTGGGTTTGTGAAGTTATAAATTTTTTCATAAAATGAGGTCAAAGTTGGCCCCTAGGGTCTTCTGAACCAGGTGAAAATGAGCCCGAGTACATAAATACAAGACCAAAAAATCCTTCATGTCAGTAATTTATAGCAAGATTTTAATTTTTTTTATAGTAAGATGCCCATTTAATACAGAAATAAAGTTTAAAGCCAATTGGATTACCTGTTTCTTCACAAATTGCCTTCAAAAATGGACATTTGTCCATTTTTGAATGATTGTTACAATGGAAAAAAAAGGGGGGGGGGTGAAATTGCGAATTTGAAATTGTCATAACTTTTGATCCCGCGGTCCGATTTCAACAAACCAGGGCTTAAAATGTTCGGTTTAAAAAGATCTATTTAGTAAGACAATAAAATATCATATTCCATAATTAGTCTGGCATCTCTAACAAGGGTTCTTTAACGTGCAGGAAGCGTGGCATTTCTTCCAACACGTGGACCTGAATTTACAACCCATCCGAAAGATGGGTTGTGTATTTATTAATCCCGCACAACCACGGAATGGGTCCTATTTCTATATCCCGGGACCCTCGGGGTCAGCCCCCGTTTAGGAGGGGTCACATCCCGCAAGCCGGAGATACTAGGTCCTATTTCTATATCCCGGGGTTCCCTCGGGGTCCTACAGATATTTGAAATTATATTAAAAGAATGCAAAGTAGTGTATGTACAGTGTACTCAAATGATTTCGTTATATTCAAATACAAAAAGTACATTCTGTATATTTAAATGTTTTTTGACGAAATTTGATGAGAAAACTGTATAAATTATCATGTGACCAATTATAAATTACGTTGTATGAAATGGGTTGCATTTGGATTGGCCAATATTTTTGCTGACAAAGCAAAATGTTTATCATCAATGAATTACTTCATCATGTGCATTATTCCATCATTCATTGATAATGTTGCAATAATCAGAATAATTGATTAGTTCCTTAGTATAGTATAAGTTTTAATTTAGATCCTGCAGTCTAAGTTACACAAAAAATATGATTCAAAGATTGATGAATTGAAAATTTGTCCTTGGCTTTGGTCAATGAGTTGAGCCAATGACTGCAGTCAACAACATGTTTGGAGGTTACTTGGATAACTTAAGCTTTGCTGACAGCTCTAGTTTTTCATCTATTTTAGGATCAACTCTACCAACTTTCTAAGAAAGAAATAGCCAGGAAGAATTCCAAAGCAGGTTTCATCCCATGTTTTTCTTGGCTAAAAGGTCTGATTTCTTGCCACCTCTTGCAGAACTTGACAGGCTAATGAGAAATGGATTGGTCAATAAATTTTATGTTGTCCATTCATTGTACAGGACTGTAAATCAGTATGATAATGGTAGACCCTAAAAACATGTTCAGTGTCTTTTAACGACTGGCTCCTTGTCTATTTAACATGTTTAAACTTTCCGTTATTCGGAAAATACAAAAGTGCTTTATCTGAGGTATCCCATGCATTACCTTACACCGCCAACCATTTATAATAATTAAATTAGAGAATATTCCAAACATTATATTACAACAAGATGTTTTTGTGAAACACTGTCCCCGGTAGCAACCATGTCTACAATACAAACTTGCTAAAACTGCAATCACTAGAAATTAAGGTGAAGTCGACATTTGTACTAAGCTCCATTAGATCTATTCACACATAGAATATCAAGCCTCTTACATTCGTAATTAACGACGTTAACAGACGTTTTTAAGCTCAGCATTTGATGCATAATCGAAAATGTAAACTGTGCAAAATGTAAATTGAAGACGAGTGTCATAGACTTGATACATCTGTGTTCCACAGCATCATCTCAAATGAATTATTGATTTCTCACTCAATCGTTGTTTAGAGGGGAAAAACAGACAAAATTGTATTGTAAAATGAAGATTATGAGGAAGACATTAAATTGAAACTGCTGACTGTGGATACCCAAAAGGGTGGAAAAAGACACTGGCATTTATGCAAAATGACTTTTTGGGGACAATATAACTAAATACCGAAGTTACTGTGAATTTCGATTCTGCATATGCGCATTTCGACAACTTATGTCTCTTCAGTGCAGATAAAATCTAAACGTTTGGAAGACCATAAAGTAAAAGATGTTTAAAAACTGATAGAGAACATTAAATTTTTAAATGAATAAAGAAGCAAGAGCCCAAAATCGTATATCCAGAACCATGTAGGGCAATATAAGGATTGCATACGGACAGAGAACGTAAATGACGAAGACGTAACGAACAGTACATAAACAAACGCCACAAAAAATAAGGCACTAGAAGTTTGAACAAATTACCAAATATGATCGAAATAGAAAGTCAAAAACAGCTAAGGACAGAGCTTTACATCAGGGAGATACTCCTTAGTTTTAACAAAATTTACACAAATTAGATATTGTAAGGTTCCAAATAGAATCGGTTTTCGGTTCAGCACCAAAGTACTGACTACTAGGCTGATGAATACTATCGGGGACTACCAGTCCCCCAGCAGAGGCATCGACCCATTGGTAACAAATAACTAAAAACAATTGACAAAAAGAGAACAATTCTGGTTATTCTGGTAAACTTGCAGTTGGAGGAAGGCTGCATGTTAATCCGCCCTGCCATTCATCTATTTTCTGCCTTAGGCTTTCCTGATCCCGACCAGAATAATTCCCTGCAGCAAGGTACTGATGCACATAATTATAAATGTCCCTGCTTGGTATTACGGTCTGTGAGTATGAGCAGGTTCAACAATATGTGTACTGCATAGCTGTGTCCTGACAGACTCTCTAAGGACACGCCTAAATATGGTACAGCAGTAAGCCCCATTTGCACATTTAATTGTATCACTTTTTTTCAGAGCTACATGCAATGTGTTAGAAAATCCACTTTTTACTGATAGTTTATGATAAGGGTGGGCTTTGCTTATAGTTTTTTTAAATAAATAATATTCTGTTGTTCAATATTTCTGTTTTGAATGTAATCTGTCAAGGCGTTTAACTGAATTTGTTTCTTTAGTCTCCTCCGTAACACTTAATTCTTGATCTCTAAAATGAAAAAAAAATCTATTATCACATTACTGTATTAGTTGTAATAAATTGTGTACAAGTATGTGGATATATAATTGAGACTTCTTTCCTAATTTCTTATTTTACATTCATATTCAAATGTAAAATTGCCTTTAGTCTTTGAAGAACTTATTATTCCGGTACATTATACTCGAAATTTAGATGGCTTTTTGGTTTCGTTTGCAGCACTATTTTGATTGCCACTGGAAAATGGGAGATATGGGTAGGGGCAGGAAATTTAGCCTTCCATACGACACCCAGTGCGTCTGCTCTCTTTAGAGAAATACAGAAGGGGTCTTCATACTGCATGGAGCGTGGCGTTTCCCCAAACAATTTGGCTACAATGGTTCGCGGTCACGCTTTCCGTATTATGACCTGACTACCCCGCATTGACAGGGCATTCCCCTATCT
The DNA here is from genome assembly GCA_002080025.1 of Modiolus philippinarum. Lineage (NCBI taxonomy): Eukaryota > Metazoa > Mollusca > Bivalvia > Mytilida > Modiolidae > Modiolus > Modiolus philippinarum. The sequence continues at coordinate 12,926 of MJUU01061864.1, read as the reverse complement.
ACCAACTGGGGACGCGCCCGGCAGCTCTGTAGCCAGAGCCCCTGAAAACCTATCCAGGTGCCGGGCTTCTGTTAGGGAAACGCATACTCCAAGCTCAGAGGATGCTGCGGGCCTATTCATAAGCCGGTACCGCGCACGGCGGTACTTGTTTAAAGATAACATATTGTACTCTTTGGGGGTATGGCTAACCTGCGAGTATAAGGTCTTCTGGCCCAACAAATATTTGAAAATACAAAAATGAGTATTTGCCTATGATTGCTGCCAGGTCCTTCTCAAATCCGTCAATCTCTACAAATCACTTCACGAACACTCTCGCGACCACGTCTGCTTTTCGAGTGTACTTGAAAACGGTCACACGTCAGCTGTTGGCTGCCACGGAATCACTTTTAAGTGAACTGGCAGTACACTTGAGGAACAATTTTCGAGTTCACTCGAAGGAATGTTGCGTCAGCACCCATCTGTACATAATATAATATTTAATGAATACACCATATGCCAAATATGTATTTAGATGAAATCTCAGATTATAGCATATCATAAACTAAACCCATGTTAGTAATTTTCACAGAAAATGAAGCAAGACCTTTTGAATAATTCTTGATATTTTGGTCAAGATAAAAAAAAATATCATATTTGTATCCAGAAATATTATTTTATGTCACATTTCTTCTAGTTAAGTCACCAACTTAACCTTTTATGTCTAGATCATGTAAATGAAATTTTGTCTGTTTAAAATATGACCTCAGTTTTAAATTATTTTTTTATTTCCTCAGATTTTCAGCAGGGGACCAGCAAAACCCCAAGTATATGACAGATGCATTGCGGACACAAAGGCCAAGCAGTCATTTTTTTATCCGAAAAAAGTAGGTCCAGGATATTAATATCTTTTGAAGAAGAAAATTCTTAATATATTTTTTTCCTAAAATGACAAATTCAGCTAAGGATGGGAAAAATTCCACCATTTATTAAAATTATAAACAGCTTTATGCAGCATGAATTAAAGATGATTTGCTACCCGGTTTAAAATTGAAAGATGTTATTAAATCATCCTCTGATTCGTTTATTGCTGTTGTGATAAGGAATTTGAGGTTGAGGACTTTACAGATGAAGTACCACGTTATAATGGATATTTGTACACCATACGCAACGCAATGTCAGAAACGTCTTCTATCCTTGTATGGTCAAGAGGTTTCTCTCCTAAATGCCACATACAACACCAGCAAGTAATTTCTTAACAAATTTACTATCACAGATGCAGTCATTGTCAGTTGCAGCAGTTGGCAGACCAGAACAACACAGAAAGCCTTTCCAACACAGACACGATCGACATTTCAGTACAAATAATGAAAGTGTTAAACAGACTCAACAGTGTTGACCCGATGTGGTATTGGACATACTAGAACAACACATAGTTTTATCCTCAACAGTGATGATCGACCTGAATGTATTCCATGCAGTTGTCCTTTTACAATCCAACATGTTTTTATTGAATGTGTAGATTTTGCCGATATCAGGCGTGATTTTTATTCAGCAGATTGTCTAAAAGACCTATTTACAAATGTCGCTGGCGACAAAATCGTTCAATTTTTAAAAGCAATCAATTTATTTAAATAAGATTTTAATTGATTTAATTTATAGTTGTTATATTGTAACAGTTAAACTGACATTTCTCCTATAATGTTTTTTCCAGATTTTACACTCTTGTTTTACTTGTATAAAGCTTTAATGGTTTTATATTGATATTTTATATATTTATTATAATTGTTCAATTTACTTAACAGTTCTCGCCACAATATAGCTGAAATATTGCTGAAGTTGGCGTAAAACATCAATCAATCAATCAGGTCAGCGTGATATCCAAAATGACTGTCAGCGAGAAACATAGTTTTAACATTGCACTTATGGGAAAACACGTTCAAAAATCTTTATCTCTGAAAATGCTTAGCCAATTGGTACCAAACTTGGCAAAAATAGTCCCCGAGTGGTCCCTTACAAAGCAGATGTTTTTTCAGATTCACGCTATATCCAATGTGGCCGCACGCGGTGAACATAGTTTTTAACATTGGACCCTGAACATAATGAAATGATTAAAGAAACAAGACAGTGACCTAGAAAAAGATTACGAACCAAGAATGTATAGTAAATTGACAACCAACAGTGTTTTGCGAAAAGGTGTTTATTATGCTTTAAATTTGACATACACATAAATCATTGTGCATATGCACTTCTCCCAAACTAAGGAAACAGCATGCAACACTAGCTTATATTCTCAACATCAAATTCATTGAGACGTCTCAAGATATTAACCAGGGGGTCATGCCTACCATTAGTAATGGTAGATTTTGGAAAGTACAATGGCAAATACGTTCATGAAATTATACTGAATGACAGACAAAGGTACATATGCATGCCATTACTTTATTGCAAGCATAAAAACAAATAAAGCAAAGATATCGGGCACAAAATATAACAACATTATATAAAGCCCTCTCCCTCTCCTGCACTAACTTATTTGAATATGTCTCCGTCTGCCCTCAAGTCAATGCTATCAGTTTGTGAGTATTTTCTCCCGACCAATGATTGTTGGAGGGGCATATACATTTAAAAGTGTAATGGCCATTAGTATGTTTGTCGAATCAGCGATTTGGAGAGGAATAATCAAGTATTAACGAGTAGTATCATTTGGTGTTCCATTCATTCATCATTCATAACATTAGTTTTTGTCTGTGAGTTGATAGAAAATGTGATGATCATTTAAACCGATCTTACCCTACCAATAGCTTTCTAGTTCCGGTACCAAGTCCGCTATCCCGAGTTCGTATCATTCAAACTCTGGTTGGTCATTTATGCCTAACCTATTTCAATAGAACAAGAAAAGATTAATGCTTATTCATTATTTTTTTGATATTGCTCTTGAGATATCTATTTTTTTCTAAGTTTTAACAATATGAATATTGTTTACAGATTATAAAAAATTGTTTACAGATATAAAAAAAAATGCTCAATAAGAATTGTATACGATGCGGAGCAGTTTGGAAGGTTGAGAGGTGCAGTAAGAGAGAATCATCAGTTGATCTCATAGCATGCTCCACAACTATCAACTAAACTTAAAACTAGTATTTAATTACACACGGCAAATAAATAAAAAAATGGCCCGTTTATGATAAAAAAAAATTACTTTCTGTGGTATTACGGGAGGCATTAAAGTCTCGCTTAGTTACATATTTTGATATTTAATTCTTTTTTAACTGAAATTCAAAAGCCTGTTTTTCAAAAATAATTCAGTCTTCACTTCACCTGTTTTTTATACTTTTTTCTTTAGGGTATATGGTAAGTTAAATTAACTTGATTCTGATCCTTTTGTTTGCATTTCGTTCGAAAATAAAGTCAAATATTAATTGTAAAGTAATGAAAAAAAGACTGCCATCAGTACTTTATCACAAGATTGTTATATCATACATGTATATTATTAAATACTGCTAAGATCTCAACTTACAGTGTTATCTTTTTTAATGCTTTATTTATTTTACGAGGATTACAAACAGTTGTTCTCCTCTTATTTGGTAGGTGCAAATGAATGTTTTTTTTTTTAAACTTCTTATCACTAGTATCTTCAGTGTCAAAACAGAGTTTGCAGGGATAAGTGTAATTTGTAGCAGTCATTGCTTTCATTATGATGTTCGATCACAATAAGTTATAACTTGACAGTAAAAGGGAAAAAAGTTCAAAAATATTCTGATAGCTATGGCTTCAGCTTAATATGGTGTCTCAAGATTTCGGGTATAGAACGTCCTGGTACCCCTTCAGCATACATAGAGGGAAGGTTTCTTTAAAACCTGATAACAGTATGATTAAGGATTAAATATCGTAAGTTTATTTTTGGTACACCATGAAGTATATATACTGTTTTTGCGAGTATGGAATTTTCAGCTTGTATTGCAGTATGTGCAACAGCATAAGATACAAAGTGAGGCGAGATTTTAATTTGAACAAAACAAACTGCTGATAGTGCTTAATCTGTAATTCTCACCACGCCACACAAAGTGGCAAGGTATTTATAATTTGATACCACCTATCGTGTATCGGTCCGCTTGTGTGTCTCTCTTATTCAGGTTAGAGGTGTAAGTGGATTTGGAGTAATGTCTCTTGAAAACTTTGAATGAACAATAACTTGTGAAATTGAAATTGTTTTCCTATGGCTTTGTGATAATAATTTCATGGCAAATCTCCCATCTTGTCTAAACTCTAAGGGCGGCTTTTTATGAGAGGTATAATAAATCTGATGGATACGCTTTCTGATGCAAGAAAAGGCATGAAAATAGTAGTATTTATTGGTCAGTTCATGCGAGGAAAAATACATTAGGGCTGAAAGACGGCTTATATGGATTATTAAAATACGTCTGTACATTGGACCAGCTTCATACGTAAATTTGTTTTTGTATGTTCACATGATGTATGAAAACACTGTATTTGAGGGGTGAGATAGAGATTGATGATAACCTCTTTGAGCGAATGGTAAAATATAATAGAGTACGGCCCGGTGGACTTAAAGTCTGGACATTCGGAATAATTAAACGATAACTAACATCGTTATTTTATACCAACTAGATAATCGAGAATCCTTAACATAGTCCAAGATCTCCCATTTCTGATTACGGCAGAGTCACAGTAGAGACATGTAGTTACATCTAGATACTAATAAATGTGCCGATTGTCTCTAATAAAAAATATCGAAAAGTAAACAAATGAACATTCTAGCGGCTGATCGAGATTGCCTGAATACTACACGTGGAATATTATTCGGGCTCGTACAGAAATGACTGCGTGAGGTTCAGGCAAACATCATGAAAATATCAAAATTATGCCACAACTTTCATAACGAAACTATTTTGACATCTTTAAACATTATTCTGATATTTATCATTTTTTATTTCCTACGTGTGAAAATGAATCCCGTCCTTCAAAGATGAAGACCACAACAATGAATTCAGCAACATGTGGAAGGGTACAGCAAAGTCTTTGACAGAGGAGTTAATCAATTCTACAATTGACTTCATGAAGAAAAACATTAGTAAATTGAAAACTGACATGAAAAAGTAAATAGACGACGCTAGAAATAACATCGGCTATGCCACAAAAATGACCGATGAGGCTTTGTTGGAAAGTGTGGTCGGCGTTACAGATACACACACTACTGAGCAGTTTTTCAACTCACTGAAGCAGGATTTGTACCACCTAAATCAAATGTCTCCTGCAGTATACGTATTTTCAAGAAGGTTACTTTTTCATTACATAGCGAAATTTTGACAACATCAGCAGAGCTTGACCTCTTCTTGCCAAGCAGTCTGTGAAAGTGGTTAAATTAATCATGGCGATATAAAGATAAATGCAGATTTCGAAGATGTGGTTAAAAAGCTTTTGATAGTACCAATGCCAATATACAGTATGAATCGGAAACAAATACATTCAAGATGGACGGGACGACACTGTGGAGAATTTTCATCACCCAAAGTTTTATGGACAATCCTACGATTTGCTGCTACATATGAAATGAGGGTAAGTTATCTATTGCTCGTATTATCCAGCATAGACGAGATACGGACAAAAAAGCATAATTTAGATAACCTAAGAACTATTTTAACAAGATCTCTACCATCAGATATATTATTGCAATTTTTTACCATAATGTTTAGTAGTAATATATATATATATATATATATATATGCAGTGCCAAAGCCTCAAATTTTTGTGAATTATGTGGTAAATAATATTATAGTCAAACAAAGAGATGGTACTTTCCCTGTATCCGTTAAGGAAATGGACCATCTTTCCAACGACATGTACTAGTACATGAATTTCGAAACAGCAACAGACGTCCTAGATACTCCTGTAGAAATACCAGCAGTACGAGACAGAGATGGTTTCTAGAGTGTAGAAACCCGGAAATCCAGGACTTATTTGATGCTATTTGGGTAAGTTTAAAGACATTTCAGGAGCATCCGTTCGCTTTGATGATTGGAAAAAAACAGAGACTTACTGGGTAGCAGTTATTTACAAGGAGGGAACTTTTTATCTTCTTGATTCGAAAGTTTCCCCGGCACATAGACTTCAATCAACAAAACTATGTCAACTTGTTAAAGTTCACTGCAATCATCCAGGTTCTGTTTATCTAGTTCAGATATGGCACATTAATAAACTTTTCATCATGATATATGATTTCTTAAAACCATGATTGGTCAGTGGTTATCGATGCTGTGTCCAGGCATCAATTTAAGGTGGCTCACTCATCACATTTTTGATCTCTTGGTTTTCTCCAGTTCGATGGCTTAAAGAAGTTTGCACACTAACCTCCATTTTTAATTTTGTGAATGTCTTCTATAGGTAAAAATAAGACACCTGATAAGTTTTCATAGAATTCTGAATATAACTCCATAGCTTTTAGACAAAAAAGGTCCAAATGTAGAATGAAGGGTCAATCAAGAGAGACCTATTTCTCGCAAAATTATTAATATCTTGTATTTCCGTTAAAAAGCACACTGACATATATATTTCTTTTTACCATTTCATTTAGTGTACGTTTATCATGTTATTTTGATTGTAGTTTGGCACCAAATTATGTAACGGCAATTCTTCTGAAAGAAATGGTTGTTTTTATTTAACTGGCAACGAGTGGGAAGATATAGAATGAGTGCTATACTATTGGTAGACAATCTGATGTAAATTTAACAGCAGAACTACGATAATGTAGAAAGAACAGAGAACATATGGCTACAGTGCATCTTAAACCATGAAGTTGTATATTCATGTTTTTGTTTACACTATTTAATTGTGTGTCTCCTCCACCCGAGGGAGACATTACATGCTCCTTATTCTTCTTTTTCTTATACAACCTTGTCTTGGCCATAACTTTTTATCTTAAAGCCTAGTCTATTCATGTTTGGTATATTAATATATATTGGATTATGGTGGAGTGTCTTTTAAATGGATAAATAATTGTGGCCTTTTGGTTACATCTTGATTTTTTCAATGTTTTCTTGTCCTGGTAAAAGCGTAACTATTTTGTCGTAAGGCCCTGTGACAAGTTGTCGTACGTCCCTGTAACAAGTTGTCCATACTTGGTAGTGCTACAGTCATATCAACCTTAAATATAGAACCTTGTATATGAACCTTTAGAGAAGAGTGCTTAACCGGCTAATTCAAATACTTGAGTCCAAGGAATTTAATGGAGGTACACATAAGATTTTAAAGAAGAAGTAAGTCATTGTGGTCTTAAGGTTAAATATTGATTTTTTTAATGTTTCCTTGTCCTGGCATAAGCATAAGTATTTTGTCGTAAGGCCCTGTAACAAGTTGTCCATACTTGGCGAGGCTTCAATATATAGACTCTTGCGTATGAACCTTTAGAGAAGGGTGCTAACTGGCTAATTCAAATACTTTAGTCCAATCAAAATTTTATGCAGGTATACACATAAGATTCTAAAAAGTAATTATTTGTAAATTAGTCTTGAAAAGAATCATGTAACTCATTTTTTAATGAATTTGTGTTGATTTGTCTTATTTCAGATAGTTTTGTTTATTTTATGTGATTTTCAAAGAGCAAGCGTGGGGAAGATGGCTGGGAGAATTAAAACATGGATGAACGGAACAAAAAGATAAAAATCCTGTCAATGTATGAGCCTTATTAGATTTTTTGCCCTTTAGCTCATATTCTAAAAATATTATTTTGCTTGAGGTTATTTAGTGTTTGAAAATATTAAATTCATTTAAGATTTATCATTGATGTGATTTTTCCATTTAATCAATTAGAATGATTAAAAGTTGGGTAGGAAAATATACATGATGAGACTAAATTTTCTCACGAAACAAAAAAAATTGCTTCTATGAATGTCGTTCACAAGTCTCAATGGGCAATCTTCTCTTTAAATCCTAACACTACAGAATTTTATTGTAAGTAGTAAAAGATTCAATTCCTACTTTAACTCTTCCTTTATTTGCTTTCTTTAGCACCTTTAAATTAAACAAGCATAATTTGATACCAAGTCTAACTTCTACCCTATGTGACAATTTATTTATTAAACTCGGCGACACTTTTTTTTATAAGTTTTTAAAATTTGTTTTCGGTTCCATTTAATTGATTGTTTTATACTTCGTCTGTAAATATCATTTTGTGTTTTGTAATAATTCATGATAATTAAATATAATTAGAATATATTTACAAAAAGGAATTTTTAAAATAATATTATTGTTTCAGAGATTGCAATTTGTTTTCTTTTATTGATTATTCATTAAATTTGTATGCAACAATAACCTGCTATGCTTTGTATTTGCAGGTTAAGAGAAATTGCAAACGCAGAGTCGGTTGAGGAGCGTGATCAAGCTATTACTGCTCTTAAAGATCGTAACCCGTTCTTAACCAATTTTAATATTCGTAATTGGCTTGAAAAGAAATGGCTGAAAGAGGCTAACTGCAAAGTTTGTATAAAATTATCTATACCATGTTTTGATATGTATATAATTTCATTCTCTAGTTGAAATTTCACTTATTATACTTGGCACAGTTACTAAGTTTGTTTTCTCACTGCAACTAAAGTTTTTGAAATAGACCAACAAAATGGCGAAACAAAAATTACAGATTTTATTTTTGCCAGAATTGTAGTTGCGTTAAATATTTCTTTCAATATCCTTATTGACATAATGTTACATAACACATTATTTGGTTTGTTAGAAAGCAATTATAACATTCAACTTTTATCTGCATTAATACTGAACCAAAATCATATAGGGAGTAGCATTGCTTGACACCAAGAACATTTTTGTCAGAAAACATTATAAAAGTCCTGTCTGCACATAACACCTCTATCAACACAGATGACAACATCCTGTTAGATGACGGTAATGTTGTGTATATAAAAAAGAGTCTTCGCCGGAGCCAAAAACATTGCCCGTATGAAGGATAAATTTGAAAAGCCCTAATGGGTCTGCAAGAGGAATCAGAAAAAAAAGAGGGAATGGAAAGCATAAAATTTGTTGAATTAGAGAGTTTTGTATGTTTTTAATTATGTTCATAGAACTTCATTGTTTTTATGCACCTTTTTTTTACATTCCATAAATAATAATTGTACAATAGTTTGATAAATTTTGTTAATTGTTATTTGCTCTAAAACTAAAACAAAAGGGTTGTTATATTTTTCACACTATTTTTCACACTATCGATAAGGGGATTATTTGATATTTACAATTTTAAAATAAATATATTTTATGATGGTAATTATGTTTTAATATTCGGTTGCCTTGTGTATTTTTTATGTTTAAAAACTAAGGTTCTTGCTAGCTGTTATATCAATTTTTTTTTTTTTTTTTTTTTTTTTTTTTTCTAAGCTTCTTATTGTTTTCTCTTCTGATATTGTCATTGTTTTGCGAGTTCCATACATATATATAAATACCGAAGTTACTTTAATTGGGTTTCTGCATATGCGCATTTCGCCGACTTATGTCTCTTCAAAGCAGATAAAAAGCTAAACGTTTGGAAGACCATAAACTCAAAGATGTTCCAAACTTATAGAGAACAAATAAAAAATATAATCTAATTCAGCTAAGGACAGAGCTTTGCTTGAGGGAGGTACTCCTTAGTTTTGAACAAAATTTACAAAAATTTAGATACTGAAAGGTTCCAGCTAGAATCGACTTCACCGAAGTACTGACTACTGGACTGGTGAATACCCCAGGGACTACCAGTCCAGCAGAGGCATCGATCCAGTGGTAACAAATAACTAAATACCGAAGTTACTGTTAATTTGGTTTCTACATATGCGCATTTCGACAACTTATGTCTTTTCAGTGCAGATCAAATCTAAACGTTTGGAAGACCAAGTATGACATGTAGATACAAAACTTTGATATGGAGTCTGCAAATACCAATAATCCAGTTCTTTGTTTTGTAATATCAAGTATAACAACACATAGATACATAACGTTGATATGGAGTCTCTACATACCTATAATCTGGTTCTGTGTGTTGTAAATCAAGTATGACAACATGTAGATATAGAACTTTAATATGGAGTCTTTTCGTACCAATAATCTGTTTCTATGCCTTGTAATACCAAATATGACAACATGTAGATACAGAACTTTGATATGGAGTCTCTTCATACCAATAATGATGGTTCTATATGTTGTAATACAAAGTATATATGTGTAATTCACTTATGACAACATGTAGTTACAAAACTTTGATATGGAGTCTCTACATACCAATAATCTGGTTCTATATGTTGTAATACAAAGTATATATGTGTAATTCACTTATGACAACATGTAGTTACAGAACTTTGATATGGAGTCTCTACATACCAATAATCTGGTTCAGTGTGTTGTAATGCCAAGCATAACAACACGCACATGCAGAACTTAGATATGGAATCTCTATATAACAATAACCTTTTTCCGTGTGTTGTCATGCCAATTATGGCACGTAGATACAGAACTTTGATATTGAGTCTCTATAAAATTGACCAGCTTCATGCTGTCAACAATTATCTAGGCACACTATACTTTTTCTGATATTTTTTTCAGGCATCTGCTCTGAAGGCACCAATTGATCCCAGAGTTGTTAATAACATTTACCAGCTAAAATATAAAAGTTTCTATAATGTTATGAAATTAGAGAGAAACAACAACTTGTTTGATAAGACACTGTTGGAAAGGAAGGCTTACCTAATTAATCAATCCAAGTATAGAGGATTTTAAGAAGGAGGAAAATACAACATCATCTCCTAGACCAAGACCTCATGGACCTTAAAATACAGGAATGGAAAAGAGAACATCCAGAAGATAGCTGTTTTTTCGCCAGTCCACTAACATCAAGGGGCCAGCTGTTGAAGGAGAATTTTCAAGAGACGGATTTTCCAGAATTCTATGAATAACTTTTAGAAGATCAACACACTAAGACGGATTTTCCAGAATTCTATGAATAACTTTTAGAAGATATCACTTATCGCCTACTTCAAGTAATCACTTGCTATTTTGGCTAAGATCTTCAAGGTATGTGAATTTATTGTCTTTTTTGTTTATTTTATTTTCTAATTAGAAAGGAAATTAAATGTAGAAGAGGAAAAATATTTTATTACCAAGACTACTCGCTCGGAAAAACGTTAGAGTACTCGAGTATTTAATCTTGTCCGATTTGATATCCCTAGTTTTTTCAATGAACTTTGGGGTTCACATTTTGATTCCAAGTTTGTAAATTAAGAAAATGAGTAAATATAAAAAAAGAAACCGTCAAATACACCAAAATTATTGTTTAAAACTTAAAGTTTCTCCAATTTGTAATGTATGTGTAGCAAAGGAGGATTTAAGATGTCTGGGAAATGCTATTTTCTCAGCAGATGCAATCAACACTTTGTACTTCCCGACATTTTTACTAAGAGAGATAAAACAATTCCGGACATCACCGGACAAAATACGTAAAAACGAATACAACTAAGAACTGAATAACACGTATATACAACGACATCTTTTTACTTTTTAAACCTTTTATGGTGTTTTATTATTATTTTTGTTTTCAACATATTTTTACCTTTTAATCGTGGCTTACCATACCTTCGAATATGGTGATAAATGTGCCCCATTCAGAAAGATCACCTGAAGTAATTGTTCATAACATAACGGAAGAATTCAGTACGTTGTGTTACATTTACTTAAAACACTCTTACTACATATTCAAGGTGCAGTTTGAGTCGATTGGTTTGAAAATGTCTTTTATGAAGTAGCTCTGGAAATACACAACAAACACCAAAATATTCAGGTATCCAAAGCAGATATTTTCAATCAGTACAAACAATGTGTCAACAGAAACGTTGAACAGCAGCATTAAGTGCTATTGACGTACCAAAGTTGGGCATCCAAGTGAGATCATCTACCTCGGAGATGCATTTGTCATCAGTGTATAAGATAAGACATGTGGAACAAAAAGATGATAGAAATCAACTTATCCAAGCTCTTGTCAGAAGTAAATATTCTAAAAGAACAATGTACGAAAGTATCTGGAAAGGTGTACGAATTATCCCAGAAGTCAATTACAACTTCATGTACACAAACTGAAATCATTAGTTATAAAAGCTTTATTTCAAGGAGGTAACAGTTAGTTACAAACTAATCTTCATCGAGGCTCTCAACGGTAATATATTGTAAATCATTACAAGCATGAGAAAATAACATATAAAAACATAATTTAAACAATTTTATAATTAAACTTTTTGAAAAGTAATGGTTCCGTGATTTTCTGTATTTTCAGAATTTTTACCCGTATATAAAACATACGAGAGAAACTTAACTTTTTGGGTTAAATAACTCCTGTACGTATGACTGCGCACTAAAGATAGCCTTTAGGACTTATTTTTCTTTATGTAATAGTTTGTCTACATTTTGTCAATTTTTTTATCCATATAGTTTCACCTTAAAATCAGAATATCAACTCACAAATGAATAACTTCAAATGTGCGTGAATACACTTTTTTCACTCGATGCATGTTTTCTGATGTACATGAATAACGTCCTGCAGTATGTAAAAGGACATGCTAATGTTTAATTCTAATTGTTTTTCATCTGAAAACGTAGATGGAATATACTTTATGTGGTCCTGTGCAAACAAATGTGTTTACGTTTATGATTTATGGATCCAAGCAAAAAAAACATAGCTAAAAATTGTCCTTAAAGGAAGGCTTTATTCAGGATAGCACCAAGCAGAGAACATAATTAAACAATGGTTCATAGAGGAAAGCTTTCAAACATCTCTGAATCTACTAAGTAAATTACTAGTGACAGTGACCAGGGTTCAAAAAGGCTTTGTTTATAAAGAAAAATTAATCTCTAGGTCAGATTTTTTTTTAATTACATTTTGGTAAATATTCACGTTTCCTTCCGTC
>MJUU01061862.1:6435-21020 GCA_002080025.1 Modiolus philippinarum | reverse complement strand
ATGGGACCTTAATTGGAATAAAGTATCTTATCTTATCTTATCTTATATTATTGCTTATTATTATATAGATTGCAATGAAAGATTGAAATTTCTCAGTGAATTAAAAGTGATAATTAACTGTGAAATTATTTTCCATAATTTCACTCTAGGAAGTGACGTCACAATAGACGTTGTCAACGTCGTTGTTAAGTAAATTAAGTAAACGTCTCAGCGGATTAACATCGAAAACGTAGTTCATGAAAAGAATCTTAAATTAAACCATTAAATATGCAAGAACTGATCTATATAATAAAAGCAATAACTAATCCTAGATTCTGATTATCGAAAATATTCAACTCATGATCGAAAAACGCTGTAATTCACTCATGCGCTGCGCGCATTCGTGAATTACTGCGTTATTCGATCATTCGTTGAATATTTTGCGATAATCAGAATCTCGGATTAGTTATAGTATAAATCATGTAATGATTGTTCTTTTTATGTCGTGTCAGGAAAGGAAAGCTACAGTTGCTGATTTGGCTGGCAATACTTTCTCCACTGAAGCAAAACTACAGAGAAGAATTCTGATTTAAATAAATTAATTAATAAAATAAATAAATAAATACGATGAAACAAAACGCCACACCCTCTGAACAACTCTAAACGTGTTTAGATTTTAAACGCGTTTAGATTTTTTGGCGTCAAAAAATTCGGGACAAAAATGTGTTTAGGATTACGTTTAGGATCTAAACGCCATTTTTACAGTCATCCCGCCTGAGCGTGATACGTGACTTTACGAATTTAGAAGCATGATCATATAAATGGGAATTGAGGAACCCTCCTTTGGGACAGCATCAGGACCCCCATCAAATGCAAACAAAGAAATACTTTAAAGAAAAAAAATAATAAACAGAACCAAAATAAAGAAGAGAAAATTGGATTTTCATCAAAATTTAGACTTAGTTTTTTCCTAAAAAATTTAAATGTTCGCTGTTAAGAAGTAGAATAGTCTATGAATCTTAATAGAATTACATAGAATTGACATTAATGCATAAAATGAACAGATTTGTAACAGGCTTTTGGAATTTTGATTGCGGTTCCAACTTTGAAAATGTCAAAGAACCATATTTTTTCCATCCAATTACAAATTTTAACAGTGTTTCAGTATCAAGCATAATTCTGAACACTAAAAAATAAGTAACATGGTTACAACTTTGGTAAATTTCCTGAAACTCTCCAAGACCAGTTATTTTTAGAAATTCTTCTTAGCAACAATGTTTTTTTATAATAGATTTGAATCAAACAAACATTTTTAACATTTTTGATAAAAAAAAATTGCAAAACGTTTTGATTCCTGGAACTCTCAAAGACCAGTTATTTTTGGAATTCTACCTAGCAACCATAACTTTTTTGGTTACCTTCAGATAACATGATCATTTTCAAAAGTCAAAATGCAAAAATCTTTGATTCTTATTTTGGTAAAATTTCCTGAAACTCTAAAAGACCAGTTATTTTTTGGAATTCTACCTAGCAACCGTAATTTTTTTAATTCCTTCCAGATATAATGATCATTTTCAAAAGTCAAATTGCAAAAATCATTGATTCTTATTTTTGGTATATTTTCTGAAACTCTCAAAGACCTTTTTTTTTCTTTTTTTACATAGCAACCAACTTTGTTGCCAACATTTCATTGAAAACAGTCATTGTACAAAAATTTTTTATTCAAATTTTGGTATGAAAGTCTCAAAGACCATTATATCTTGTAATTCTACCTAGCAACCTCGTCTAACTATAGGTCAAATTTTAATGACAATGTACTGAGACATTAGGTGCCGTGGAACCTTTACAAATTTTTGGTTCTACCATGTATTTGCAGGGACTGCATCATCGTACATTTACTCCATATCCTTTTATATATTATTTAAGAAGGGAGTTTGTTTTTCCTGCAGTGTCCGTAAAAATATCCCCGTGCGAGAGATGTATTCTCTCTATACATTTCAGTTATAATGTACTTGTTCTTTAGAGAATGTCTCGTATAGATATACTATCAGACTTTCGAATTTTGGCGTTTTATCATTTTTTTATTTTTCTTATTCCCAAATGCTAATCTTACCAGCTCTAGAAAGTGCCCACATCTCACTATTTCATAATGCAATCGACTTGATAAGTGGCCTGTGTTTTTTATCTCTTGTAATTGCCTACTAGCTTCAGACACAAGTATTTTGTTGGGCAACGAATGGCAGTGACTGTAGGAGCACGTTGCTGGTTTAATTTATGTTTGTTGACCATTTATGACCATTTAAAGACATGGATGTAGTGTTGTTCGACATCTAGCAATGAACTCCGCTCAAACTGATGCTAGGACCGTCTTAAACTTAACATAAAGTATGGGTAAAGCTCATTGTTGAATGCCTCATGGTGACTTCAAGATGAAGAAAAATAAAATCTATATTCCATTGTGTGGTTCTGCCATGTATTTGTAGAGACTTTGTATCATGTGCATTTACTTCACATCCTTTCATTGTCCATTATATGTTGCGTAAAACAAATTTAACAAATTTTAGCATAACTTAAGTTTAAAATCAAACCTTTAAAAATGACTCAAACAATTAAATTTTTCGCAAATTCACTTCATCATATCCTTTTGATAAGAACAAAATTAATGTTTGAAAAGACAGTTTTTAGTCTACCCATTAAAATCTTATTTTTTCTAATGGTCAAATTAATTCAGTATGTCAAGTAGTTTCTAGGTTGCAATATACAAATCATTTAATTTAACATAATTGAAAGTAAGATTTTTAGGCGTACTGAAAATTTTAAACTGACCAAAAACAATCCAGTTATCTGAAAAGTTTACTTCATGATATAAAGCGCGATTTTTTTTAAACTAAGATTTTTAGTCTGCAGCTTAAACTCAATTAAGTCTTTGAAAATGACAACAACATTTCATTTTTTTAATTTTGTAAAAATAAAGAAAGAATCTAATATATAAATATAGCGTTGTCTTCTTGGTATGTACTTTGTTGCTTTTCCCAAATTGGTAAGTGAATTGGAATTGAAATTTGACGGACGGATCTATCTTCTGATGTTTGATCGTAACGATGTGACAATATTTTAATTTAAACACGTAGGTTTATATGTTTTTTTGTTTTTTGTTTTTTTTTGGTTGCATACATAGTTTGTGGTGCTTGAAACCTGATTTCCAACACACCGTGAAAGAATATAAAAATACCGAAGTTGCCTAAAAATAGTAAATTTCGTATGCTGTACACGTATTTCGACAAGGAGTAACCTCTCATCAGTAGCATTTAAATGAGTATGGAAAGGCATAATCCAAAAGAGTCCAAAAAAAAGTACTCATTTTCAAAAATATCAAATTAGGAAGCCAAATCCAGGATCAAGGACATCTACCGACTGACATACACGGAATGAAGTCTCGGTATTTTTAAGTGGTAGGAATTTTGATAAAAACGGTAAATTTCTACAGCACGCAAGGTACAATTTTCATGTCAGACATGTGAGACTACTGGGCTGGTGAATACCCTCGGGGACCTCTGGTCCACCAGCAGTGGCATCGGCCCAGTGGTTCAAAATATTAAAAAATACCGAAGTTGCATAAAAACAGTATAAATTTCGTTATACTGTACACGTGTTTCAAGGAGTAAACGCTCACCATTAAAATCAAATAATATGGAAAGCCATAATCCAAAAGAGTCCAAAAAGAAGTACTCATTTCCAAAATAGGAAGCCAAATCCGGGACCAAGGACATCTACCGAGTATGAAGTCTCAGTATTTAAGAATCCAACTAAAGAAGGTCCACCTCGGATCTTTGCCTAATTATATAATAACATGGTTACGTTTAAATTTCCTTTTACAGATTTCCTGCGGTTGCATTTTGTAACGGACCAAACTTTAAAACCACAGTTTAAATATGCGAGAGATTTCCACCAGAAAACTACGATTTCACGGTCATGGCTAGTACAGCTCTTGAAAGATAAATTAAGCACTGCAGAAAAGGTATTCTCTTGACAGCAGACATGGGATACGGCAAATCAACGATTGTATCGAATATCATTTTTGCTCAGGAAAATTCTCCATGGTATGGTCTTCGCAACCACGTGATATCTTACCATATATGTAAGCCATATGACGACTTTTCGAATAATCCTGGGATATTTGTGTAAAACCTTGGTCACATGATCATAAGACATATACCGGAATTAGGACGTATAATGTACGAAAATGACATATCTAGAGAATTTTTGGAAAATCAATTTCTATGTATAAAAGACCCGTTCATTTGCCTAGACGCTTTAATACTTGGCCCTCTTAAGGTAGATAGACACTGTTGCGCTGTGCAATGCAACCGCGCATAAGAAAAATAAAGAGTCGGGTACGGGGTAGGTTTGATTTTCGGGTCGGAATAGTAATTTGACGTCTTTTCCTTTGTGACGTCATAATTGAATGACAAATGTGAAACGTCATATTTCGTTTACTTTGCCGCGAATTAACTCCCTTTTCCCGAAAATAATGTTTCAACCGGAAACTTTGTAAAATATCTCCATTAAAAGCATGGTGACATATTCATTTTTTAATTGTGTAACCAATAAATTACATCATAAACTATCTGTTCACAAAAATACATGAAATTATCATGGATAAAAAGTTAATTTCTATTAAGCTAAAATTTGCCTTTCCATATTTCCCTGTGTATTCTTTGTAAACTTCTTTGAAAAAATGGCTAAAAAAGAGCAAACTTTGATCTCAATTGTAGAAAAAACAAGCATGGTGACCCATACTTTTTATTACAGATTTTGGGTAAGTAGGATTGATTCTGTCTATCTACCTTAAAGGATCGGAATATGGTTATTATTGATGGAATCGACCAACGCAAAATCAGAAATAAATCTCAAAAACATTTTGTAACATTCTTGTATTCCAACATTGATAGATTTCAAGAGTACTTCAAATTCTTTTTTACTTCAAGAAACTTAACAGATATATGTAGAAAATTAAGCAGACCAGACTCACTCATGTTGACTTGGATAGTTCTGACACAAATAACATTAACGACGTAAGAGCTGATTGCGACGGGCAAGTCAGCCATGAACAAACTTCAAATAAGCCAGTTTGTGGAAAAAACTAGAAATAATATGACTTCAAAATCGGTTTTGCTGAAGGCTTCTCCACTGAACACGACTGAAGTTCCTCAGTATCTCAAGAAGAAATACGAAGCTGCGTTACGAAACATATTTGGGTTCGACAATACAACTTTTGAGAAATTCAAGCCAGTATTTGAGGTATTAGTAGCGTTAGACAAACCTATTTCGGAAGACGAACTAGTTAATATAGTAAAACTGGAGACTGAACAAGAAAAACAAAAAGTCTTACATTTTATCAAAAAACGATTTGCGGAATTTTATTCGAAAATCAAATTTCGGGATTGCCCTTCTCCACAAATCATTTACAGACTTTGTAACAAGTTCTCCCTGTAGAAAGATTGGTTTCGGTATTTCTAAGCCGACAGGCCATGAACTGATATCAAATTATCT
This sequence comes from Modiolus philippinarum, assembly GCA_002080025.1. Taxonomy (NCBI): domain Eukaryota; kingdom Metazoa; phylum Mollusca; class Bivalvia; order Mytilida; family Modiolidae; genus Modiolus; species Modiolus philippinarum. Next base: position 15,488 of record MJUU01061862.1, on the reverse strand, counting down.
TTTAAAAATACTAGAACTGAAAATACCTGTGTCATCTTCAGCTCTTATTCACCATGTCACTTCATCAAAGTTATATAAACTTCAGGAAAAGCTCGAAAATGTTGCCCCAAAACTCGGTATAGAATATTCAAAACCAAAACCAAATGTTGACCCAAATGAGGATTATTCTGCACTACTCGACCAACCTGTTGGTTTTCTAGAATAACACTTGTTTTATCTAAAGATAATTTTAGTTGTTTTTCTTTTTTCTTTTTTTTTGTTTTGTTTTGCTTTTTTGTTTTTTTTTTTTTGCTTTCTACTTATTTTCCTGTATGATTTGCTTCATTTTTATCACCTTTATTTGTATGAATAAAATGGACATTCTGGTTTTTAACTGATTTTCTTTCTTTTTTTTTGCATACTTTGATTCATTCAGTATGGGGCATTTTATAAAATGCCGTTGTAGTTTCAAACATTGCATGACATTAATAAATGCATCATATAAAAAGTCGTCTTCGTACGTCTGATAACCGTTTGCAATGTCGATATTTACTATGCAATTACTCTTAGGGTGTATTTTTTTCGTCCATCAAGAACATGTCTGGAACGTTCTTTGTGCCCCTGGTCAATAAAGTGAAAAAAGAACAGTCAGCACAACAAATATGGCAAACAGTGTTGTTGTTAAACTTATCCTTGATCACCGATATTACAAATTACATTCTGTGAAAATAAACAACCCCTAGAGTGTTTGTAATTTTTCCATGCCAAGGAAAATGAAAAGGCCTGAAAATAAGCTTGAATATTTCAAAAATGACATTCTTTAACTGCCTCCTACAAATATCAAGGCATTTGATCAAATTTCAGAAATTTAAAGAAAGAAATGATTTTAAAAGTTAATTAAAAATTTTGCCGATGATTGTGAGTATATTCTCTTACCTTTTTAGTTAAGTTTATGAAGATATATCAAAAATCTTATTTCCGAAGCAAAAATGAAATATGAGTAAAAAAGATTTTTGACCCTTTAAGAATGTTGTCGATGTTCAAATAAGTTTTAAAATGTGACTATTTAGTCCTCCTTTTCTTTCCAAACTTTATTTTTATTCAATGGACATCAATCATGTTCTGGTTCGCAAAACAAAATATAATCTCAAAGGATATGTACAAACGACGCCATATTGGATTCTCTCTGCACTACCTTAAAAGACGGTGCACACGGCACAGTGTTCCGGATGTTCTCGCAAAGTGTTCTGGTGCACTTTATTGACCAGAACTTGTCCAGAACGTCCAGGACATACGACAAAATACACCCTTAGAATTCGATATAAAGCAATCGCTTTTTTCGTCTCCTTCATGTATGCCAATAGCTTATAATAGACCTTACACACACATACAATAGCCAGCAATAGTTAGCTAGGCTATGGAATAGCCTAGCTATATAGATAGTTCTTGGGGATAAGTGAGGAGTACACTTGCGCAGTGCATGAGGAGAACGCATGCACAGAAGACTATTGACCAATAGGAATTTCAGGTTCTCGGAAATCAAAATGGCGTCCAGTTTAGTCCTGATAAAACGGGGCGTGGTTTAATTTTTCTGTTTCCTTGTGGAAGTTGAAAAGTATTATAAACATTTACAATAGGTGGTACTGGGAACAGGTTGGTAGAGGATGATGGGATTGGTATTGCAATATCTCTTAATATAGATATGATAAAAAGAATAAGAACAGTAATGTATAAATTCAAAACCAGAAGTTAATAAATAAAGATGAGGTATTGTGCAAAAAATCAATTATATACAAATACTATAAAAGACTTTTCAATTGTGTTAAACAAAGCGTGATTGTAGTTTGTGGAGATACTTAGGCAATGGAGAACGAAAGGTGGAAAGAGATAGAATTGCGTTTTTTGCGGAAGAATAAAGAGCTACCGGTGTTTATTTGTGTGTGCTGTAAAGGGTTTATGTTTCGAAGCCAAGTACACGAGAAAGAATTTAATGCAAAAGATGAGAGGTTGAAAGAAATATTAAAAGAAGAGAAGCATATTGTGTAAAACGTGTAAAATGTGTGTAAGGAGGCTATACCTCCTCAAGCAATGATAAATCTCCTTTTGAAGAATTAAATACGCTAGAACAACATTTAATTTCTCCAGTTTTACCATTTTACAAAATTGTGATTTTACCTAAGAGTGATCAGCGAGCTGTACATGTAGTTGTGTGTGTAGAATCCGACATGACAAAAATAACGCAAAGTATTGATTTGAGTATACAAATACATCATGAGCCACAACACCCTTGTCAATCAAACACGCAATTTTCTATCCAAGGCTATTCCATAGCCTCGCGTATCGTTTTTATTTAAAAAAAAAACCATTATCCGATTTATATCATCCACTTATGTTTATAAAGTCCCCTCGCGTTTTCTAGTTTTAAAGGTAACACTGTCTTAAGGCATGTTTAAGTTTTTATTGAATAACTCCGGAAGTTAAACATAAAACATCTAAGTTACAAAGCGAGATGAACAGGTGGCTATTTCGACAACTTCTGTTTTTTTTCAGCGCATATAAAATGAAAATAATTGAAGATTGCATTATTTGATTCCGTGCTTTTGTCGCCCGCCGCACGGCGACGTTGAGACCTAGAAATGGTCTGCGTCCGTGTGTCCGTCCGTCCGTCTGGCACATTATTGTGGGCGCAACTCTTCAGAACCGCTGGTCGGAATTCATTCAAATTTTACAGAATTGTTAGTCACCATTAGTACTTAGTACTAGATCATATCGCATCGCCATTTTGATTCGTCAAATTTTGTAGGAGTTTTGGGACTTTGAATATTTACACATTGTTATACAATGACAAATCTTTTGGACGCAACTCCTCAGAATTCATTCTTATGGTATAGGATTGTTAGTCACTATATGTACTATAGATCATATCGCATTGCCGTTTTGATTCGTTAAATATTGTAGGAGTTGCTGGTGAAATATTATTATTCATCTTATAAAAATAAACCAATCTATGAATATCTCTGCGACTCTTTAATTTTTCCCATCCCGTTTCTATGTATAGACTATTCAATGAAGCAAGACGTGTCCCCCCATTTACGATTCTAGCAGCCTCTATTTGTACCTTTTCGATTTTTTCATTCAGAAAGTTTACATTTGTGTCCCAGATAACATCAGCATACTCTAGTAAAGGCGGTATGTAAGTTAGATATATTGTTTCTAGAGTCTGTCGATCGAGGATAAATTTGAATCTACGTAATATGTTTAAACGTTAGTACGCTTTTTCGGTTATTAAATTAATATGAGTATGATAATTTCCGTCATTTGAAATATTCAGTCCAAGATGTTTATGATTAGAAACTTCAGCAATCGGAGTACCATTCATCAAAATCTTAGGATGATGTGGCTTGGAAACTTTTCGTGAAATGGTCATAGTTTCAGTCTCCTCTGGGTTGAAGGAAACTAACCACCGTTTTGACCAGGTATGAATTTTGTCCAAGTCACTATTAAGAATATCGGCCGTCAATTGCGGATTCTCCACAATTAAATACAAGCTAGTGTCATCTGCAAATAATTTAATTGTAGAATGTATGTCTGTGACAATGTCATTTATAAAAATTATAAAAAATAGGGGACCTAGAATTGACCCTTGAGGTACCCCTGCTTTTATATTTCCCCAGTCAGATGACACATTATTAATTACAACTCTTTGTTTCCTTCCCGATAAATAATTTTGAACCCATTCCAAAAGTGCCCCTTTTATACTAGGACAGATCTTGTGGACGCAACTCCTCAAAAGCCACTACTCAGATTTCCTTCAAATTTTAAATGATTGTTAGTCACCATATGTACTAGATCACAGCGTTTTATTTGGGTAATATCAGATTGAAGCTTTTTGAATAATTAACATGATTGAAATTAAAAGCAGGATAGTAAGCATAAAATCTCATGTTTGGTATTATTTACTAATAAAAATGGCAAGAAGTTTTATATTTCAAATAACATTGTTCCTTTTATTGCTAGAACATTTACAATACATTAAATTAGCTTAAAAATGTACATCAAAACACTTTTTTGGGATGTCTTTTACAAAAAATGAGATTTAATGAATAGTCGTAATTTTGAAAAGGGAGGTAAGAAAACTCAAGAAGGTAATAAACTTATGCACTATTTCTTTTGCAAAGTTGTCAAAGCTTCATAGAATGATAGAGTTAAAAAAAATCTTAGAATTAAAAATAATTCTAATTTTGGTAGATTTCCTGAAACTCTCAAAGACTAATTATTTTTAGGATTCTATTTAGCAACAATACATACCTTCAGTGAACAATACATACCTTCAGTGATAGCTGTTTTTTTTTCAAACACGTTTGATTTCAGCATTATGTATTTCTTAAATTATAAGGGGAACACCTGCCTATTTTTTTTTTTTTTTGGTGGTCTGAAATGGGTTTTGATGGATAGTGAATTTTTTCGTTTGCCAAGGAAACCAAACCAGATGGCTGAAATTTTAGAGAAAAGTATTCTGCTAGATTTTTTTACTATATTAACTATAGTAAAAGGGGAACCACTTCCCCAAATATTTTTGTGTAAGGTGGACTTGGAATGTTTGATATCGGCAACATATTTTACTTAAATTGATAGGTGAACCCCTGCCAATTTTTTTTGGAATGGTGGTCTGAAATGGGTTGTAATGGATAGTGGAGCTGTAGGTTACCATGGCAACAAACCAAGAAATCTAATAGTAGTGTATCTCATCTCTTTGGCACCATAAGGCCTATGTTAAATTTCATTTTTCCATCCCCCGTGCAATCAACTGTGACTTATCTACTCTCGAGTCCATGTTTTGTCTTGTCCTAACGTTTCACCAAGTATTGTTATCCATTTTTATTGATTTTTAGGGTACATTTCCTTCATCGTTTCCTGTATCTATATGCTTTTCCTTTTCATTAGACAATAAATAAAACACTAATTTGGATAACATTAATATTCCCCGTCATGAAGCAGTCATGGGTTAGGGAAGAGGGTTGGGAGGTTCCTAAAAAACTTTTAAAAAGTATAAAATATTAAAAAAAAAGAAAAGATGAAAAATAAAATACAAAAAAAAATAAATAAAAATGAATGAAAATGTGTTTCTTATTAGTCTTTTCTTCCCACCACCACAATATACAAGGTACTTGTCACCACCACCACTTACCGCTGAATTCACGAGATGAGCACGCGAGCAGTACGAGCAGCGAAATGAGCACGCGAGCAGTGAAAACAAGCAGTGTGAACATACCCTTAAACAGCGAATTTGTCGCTCTTCCCACCGCAAAGCGGCTGCAGCAGCAGCAGCAGCAGCAGCAATATTTCCGAGATGAGCACGCGAGCAGCACGAGCAGCGAAGTGAGCATGCGAGCATACCCTTAAACAGCGAATATGTAGCTTTTCAAACCGCACAGCAGCAGCAGCAGAAGCAATATTCCCGAGATGAGCACGCGAGCAGTACGAGCAGCGAAATGAGCACACGAGCAGTGAAACGAGCACTAGAGCAGCGACATTCCCAATCTAGCCGTATTTAAAGCTTTGTTCTGTAAAATTTTGTCATTCGTACTTCGAATCCAGAGAAAGGAAGACGTCTATAATGTATCACTGCGACCTTTGTGACTACACGACCAATCGTCACTTCAATCTTGTTTGCCACAAGAATCAGAAACACGACTTGGAAGATGCTTCGCCAGCTGAATCGGAGACAGAGTCCAATGTATCAGAAGAAAGCAATCACGAATATGTATAAAACAAAGAAGAAAGTAACGACTCTAACACATCAGAAGAGTCCACCGACGAAAGCACTGACGATGAAGATGACCAAGAATCTGCATGGAAGCTGATAGTGAATCAAACATTTGGCAAACTCGAACCAGAATACACCAAAAGTTACGAACGGTAACTCTGAAAATCGCGGTTAAAAATAGTAGTTGGAGAATGGACGGGCGACCCTCCCCCTTTTTATACGCAGTAAAAAACAAAAAAAGAAATACTTACTCACTTCCGTCGACGTCATACCTCCAGTTGACGTCATTTCCGATAACGTCACTTCTGGTGACGTAACACGTCCGGTCACGTGACTTCCGGTGAAGTCATACTTCCGGTCACGTGACTTCCGTAATTCTCCTAATCCTCGACAAATGCGACCCATCTCGTCCTTCTCCTACTACTATTTTTAACCGCGATTTTCAGAGTTACCGTTCGTTTATATCAATCGTTTATATCAATCCGGGGAAACGTCACGCTCCTACAGCGATTGGTGAATGTGTCAAGTCTCTATCTTTTACCGTTTTAAAGATAAGGGTACCCGAAAATTCGGGAATGGTCCAAAATACGATTTTTCACAAGTCCAGTAATATAGAAGTGTTATATATGTTTTCGGGGCACCTTTGTCATTCTTAAGCGATTGGTGACATTTTTATGATCGTACCTCTAATAGTTTGGGTGTTATGAGGGGTCCAAAATTTCGGGAATGGTCCAAATTTCAATTTTGTCCTTAGTCAAGTACTATTTACATGTTATATATGTTTTCGGGGTAACTCTGATCATCTAAATCGAATAGTCACATGTGTTAAGCTCTATCTCTTATAGTATGGGTGTAACAGTGGGTGCAAAATTTTGTCAGATGGTCGATTCTAGTATATATTCCAAAGAGACACTCTGCGTTTATCCAGGCTTGTGACTGGCTACCCTACGGATAGGCCACATTACCCCATCCCCCTTTTCTTCTTTTCTTTTATTTACATCGAGTCGTTGCTGTCTTCGATTGGTGGTGGTTCGAATCCGTCCAATACGTCATCTAACAAATATTTTCTTTTCTTCACTGCATATTGCCAAGATTCCCTAGTGTCGTAGTCTTCTTCATCTCTTAAACGTTTGGCTGTATCTCTGATCTTTTTGTGAATTGGATCTTTGTTGAAATCCTGCATCCAGAACACCGTTTCGAGGTATTGTTTTCTCATATGGTCTCTAAAAAGTTTATTCATGTCTTCATATGCGGCTAAACGAGCCCTTTCGGAGTCGTGCCCTTCTTCCAACAACTCTTCTACTTTCTTGGTGTATTCTGGTTCGAGTTTGTCAAATGTTTGATTCACTATCTGCTTCCATGGAGACTCTTGGTCTTCTTCATCGTCAGTGCTTTCGTCCGTGGACTCTTCTGACGTGTTAGAGTCGTTACTTTCTTCGTTGCTATATACAGATTCGTGATTGCTTTCTTCTGATACATTGGACTCTGTCTCCGATTCAGCTGGCGAAGTATCTTCCAAGTCGTGTTTCTGATTCTTGTGGCGAACAAGATTGAAGTGACAATTGGTCGTGTATTCACAAAGGTCGCAGTGATACATTATAGACGTCTTCCTTTCTCTGGATTCGAAGTACGAATGACAAAATTTTACAGAACAAAGCTTAAAATACGGCTATATTGGGAATGTCGCTGTTCGCGTGCTCGTGTGCTCATTTCGCTGCTCGTACTGCTCGCGTGTTCATCTCGGGAATATTGCTGCTGCTGCTGTTGTGCGGTGGGAAAAGCTACATATTCGCTGTTTAAGGGTATGCTCGCATGCTCAGTTCGCTGCTCGTGCTGCTCGCATGCTCATCTCGGGAATATTGCTGCTGCTGCTGCTGTAGCCGCTGTGCGGTGGGAAGAGCGACAAATTCGCTGTTAAAGGGTATGTTCACGCTGCTCGTTTTCACTGCTCGCGGGCTCATTTCGCTGCTCGTACTGCTGGCGTGCTCATATCGGGAGTATTGCTGCTGCTGCTGCAGCCGCTGTGCGGTGGGAAGAGCGACAAATTCGCTGTTTAAGGGTATGTTCACGCTGCTCGTTTTCACTGCTCGCGTGCTCATTTCGCTGCTCGTACTGCTCGCGTGCTCATCTCGGGAATTCAGCGGTAAGTGGTGGTGGTGACAAGTATCTTGTATCTTGTGGTGGTGGGAGGAAAAGACAAATAAGAAACACATTTTCATTCATTCATTTTTATTTATTTTTTTGTATTTTATTTTTTATCTTTTTTTTTAATATTTTATACTTTTTAAAAGTTTTTTAGGAACCTCCCAACCCTCTTCCCTAACCCATGACTGCTTCATGACGGGGAATATTAATATGTTATTCAAATTAGTGTTTTATTTATTGCCTAATGAAAAGGAAAAGCATATAGATACAGGAAACGATGAAGGAAATGTACCCTAAAAATCAATAAAAAATGGATAACAATACTTGGTGAAACGTTAGGACAAGACAAAACATGGACTCGAGAGAAGATAAGTCACGGTTGATTGCACGGGGGATGGAAAAATGAAATTTAACATATGCCTTATGGGGCCAAAGAGATGAGATACACTACTTGTGATATTTTAGAAAAAAAATATTCTACTTCATATTTTTTAACGATTTCAGCAATATGTATTAAATAGATTATAAGGGGACCCTTGCCCATTTTTTTTTGAAAAGGGGACTCAAGATGATTCAGCAATATATATATTACCTTAATTATAAGGGGAACCCCTGCCCAAATTGTTTTTTTCAATTATGGTCTGAAATGGGTTGTAATTGATAGTGGAGCTTTTGTTGCCATGGAAACCAAGCCAGAAAAGTGAATTTTACAAAAAAGTATTTTTTTTATGATTTAAGGTAGTTCGATCCTAATAAAAATATCAGACAGATTTTTTTTATTTTAAGATATTTTGTAGGTCTTAACCTATATGTTCCAAAAATAAAATAAAAATGATATGTCACCGATCATCTTTTCCTGTTATCTGGCTTTGAAAATCAGGCCAAAATCAGTATTTTTCAGCAATATTTACAAAGAATATATAGGGAACTGTGAGAACATGTTTATTGTTCATCTTTCATATAAAATTAATATCAGACAGATTTTTTTTTATTTTTTGATATTTCAGAGAAATATACTTAAGCTATCTGTTACGCTGAAAAAATCTACATGTCACCGTTCGATTAAGAAAGATATTTGATATAGTTTACGAAATAGACAATATTTAGGGATAAAGGGAGCTAATTGGCGGGAAAGTGTATGTCAATCTATTCTGACGTCACA
>MJUU01061861.1:5997-33416 GCA_002080025.1 Modiolus philippinarum | reverse complement strand
GTTTAAAAGTGAAGTGAAAATAGTTTAAAAGTGAAGTGAAAATAGTTTAAAGGTGAAGTGAAAATAGTTTAAAGTTTAAATAGTTTAAAAGTGAAAATAATTTAAAAGTGAAAATAATTTAAAAGTGAAAATAATTTAAAAGTGAAGTGAAAATAGTTTAAAAGTGAAGTGAAAATAGTTTAAAAGTGAAGTGAAAACATAACGAACGAAAATTACCCATTTGTAATTGTCTTTTGATTAAAAAATCGTGTAGATAAAATTTGTTGCATGAAAACAAAACCAGTTGTGACAGATTTATATCATGAAGATTAAATCTCAAGATCTTTTTGTCATTCTAATTACAAAATTATCGCCAAAATTTTAGACAAGCGCTAAAATTTATAAGCAAAAATGAAAATAAATATATCTGAAGATGTTGAAAATTCTTTCTGTATCTCCTGCAACAATACTACATGTTACAGTGCAAATTGGAATCTAGCAGGATCCAGAATCCTCCTAGTACAAATTGGAATTCCAATTTCTACTGGGACAAATTAGAATTCTGATTTGTACTGGATTTAATCCAGTATGAATTGGAATTCCAATTTCTCCAAATAGAAATTGAGATATCCTAATTTATACCAGTAGGATTCTACTAACTTAAATCAACAGAAACAGTGGAAGAGCAGTTAAACATTATTAGTAATATGTCCCTTCCACTGTTTTCGTGATCATTTGATTAAAAGAATAAGATTATTTGTCTTATTGTAAAAAAATATAGGTGTTTTGCCTCAAAGTCTTACACCTTTGAGCAATGTTCGAACTTCTGATTACTAGTTTCCATAAATTAACTTTAAATATGGAAGTACACATGTTTTGGGTCGTTTTAATCTGGATATGGGATGTTGTCTCCTTGACATTTACCCCATTTCCTTTCTTTTTCATATTGAGGTATTTTACAAAAAAAAATATTGGAATATGAATTTTTTTCAAAGCTGGCTTACTAAAAAACTACTTTTCTGATGCTGATCTTGTTGATTTTAGAATTAAGTATTTAATTGCCTGGTTTAAATGCAGAAGATCTAGGTACTCTACCTGAAATTTCGCATAGTGTCATGTAAAAAATCGTTTTTTGAAAGATGGCAGTATAACGAATGCAATAATATGCAATGCCCTTGTGGTTAATCGAAAATTCCCTGCTCTACCAATTGTCACAGAGTTCCACTAATTGTTACAACAAATGAACAGTTATAATTAGAATTACGTCATTTGTCATTTTTTGTTTCAGTATTTGGTCTTTATAAATCAAAATTCTGTGAAATAAATACTTCTTATAACAAAATCAAAAACTTTTTTCAGCTTTGAATGTCAGTAATATCAAGAATCATCCAGTAATATTCTGGATCATACTAGAAATTTAGTAGGATTCAGAATCCTAAAAGTATAAATCAGGATATCTCAATTTCTCCTAGGAGAAATTGGAATTCCAATTTGTACTGGATTAAATCCAACTTACAAACTGGAATTCTAATTTGTCCCAGTAGAAATTGGAATTCCAATTGGAACTGAATTAAATCCAGTACAAATCGGAATTCTAATTTGTCCCAGTAGAAATTAGAATTCCAATTTGTACTAAGAGGATTCCGGATCCTACTGGATTCCAATTTGTATAGTTTAAATACCTATATGATCGGCTTTTTATTGTTATTTAATCAACCCACACGATTACACTACAACCAAATGGTCATACATATTTCGCACTGGGAATCTTTCCACACAAACCCCAGTCTTAAATTTATTATGAAAGAACATGGAGTAAATTCACATGAGACAAATTCTCTACAAAAACGTGGTAAAACCGAGCACTAAAACAACAGGAACAGATAACATATAATTTGATAATATTGACAAGTAACAAATCTGTATAAAATAACTTAAAAATACAGCCACTTGTCCAGTATCAAATCAAGGTTAAAATAACCTTAGAACTGTAGCACAATCATATTTGTGTCTGTTCTAGAAGGAAACTTGAAAATTCAAGCCAAGTTGCTTCGTTGTTCTTCAGTTTCCCGTTTGTTGAAATAAATATTTAATCAATCCTCGCTCATTTGTTGCCCTTAATTGAATCATTACAGTAAAATTCAGTTTATTTTTTTTTTTACATATATAAAAGGGAAATGGTAGAATGTGTAGAGAAGAAATTGTATAGTTTTGAAATAATGATGAAAAGAGGTTTTTTTTTTACCTCATGTGTGTTCCTGTCTCCTTTAGCTTTGTCTAACATTTGGCCTCAAGAAGGCTTGTTCCCATTTCGCCTTAGCTGTGAAATTTTATATAAAAAATATTCCCATTTAGCCTTAGTACATATTTGTGTCAGCTAAGGCGAAATGGGAACTTATGTAAACATCTAATCAAGAGAAACTGGTGTTTGTACAANATTTGGCCTCAAGAATATAGCAAATTGTTTACATTTGTCACAAATAAGTACATCGTTAATTAAGAGTTGTTTTAATAAACAGGTAAAAAGAAAAACCATCCGCCTTATTGTAACCTTTATTTCTGCCCCATTGCATACTTTATTTTTTTTGGGACAAAATCCGCCCCAATGTATGATGGCCCTTATTACTGATAATGCATTACGAATATACAACAAGCTTTCTTTGTATGTCATTGATCATTTATGTGCAATAATAGACAAAAAAATCCAATTTTCATATTATTTGTTGTGGTTTGAGTGCAGTTTTGGGGTGTATGAAGTTATCATTACTTCAAATTTGGCTGTATTTTCTACTGTCTTGTTGTTATGCAAATGTAATGGACTTGCATTTGATACCTAATTTTAATGAAATTTTATACCATTCATATGTAGCAAAATGAGGTTAAGACTGAGTCCATGTGACAAATTTTTATAAGGAATCTCCTTGTAACTATCAAGAGCGCACCTACGCACAAAAATATCATTCCTCTACCTGTTCTATATTATTTCAAATATGGACTTCAACGCAAACTTTAAATCAATCAATGAACAAGAGGAACGGAGGGATCGACAGACAAACGCACAAACGGCATACCCCACCTTTTTGTCAAGTCTTTAGATTGTAATTGAATTCAATGAAATAACTAATCTTATAATACTTACATTTGTAGAAATGTCAAGAAACAAACTTTTCGAAAGAATTTCCCAATTTTCTATCCATTTACGGAAAAAGGAGATAGAAAGTTCAAAGTTCAACTTTAACGGGTTAATTTTTGTTTGATCCCAGATTTGTAATACCATAAGATCGAAGAGGGGTGACTATTTGACTTACCAATGATATAAAGCCGATATAAAAGTAAATCTTTCAACCGAGCTTTGTTTTATTAAATATGCGAATCAATAAAATACTATCTGGACCGCTAAAACAGGTCAATCAATACTGGCTTGATTTCACCGAATTTTACCTTAACTTTGAACAACCAGGGTTGTGTATTTTTTCGGACATTTTTGGCGTTCAAAATTGCAAACAAAAATGCATTAACTGCTTCATCGCAATCATACTTTTTCTAAAAAAAAAATTAAGATTCACAATGCAGTAATGTTTTTTTCATAAAATGTATATTTTTCGAAATGAAATTTAATTATTTGAAATTAATTATTAAAGTATTTTTGGAGACTTATAGATGAGAAACTATATGTGCCTGGTATTTTACACAAAATGAAAACCAGATTATTGTCTAGCACCAGACATCCATGCTAGATAAAATAGTTGTATTCGCAGCTAAGGACAACCCTGGTACAACATTGTAAATTAAAATTGATGACAATTTGAATTTTGTTTGATAATGATTTTATTAAAATCAGAAATATGTTTTTTTTTATTATTAGCAATATAACTAAAACATAACAATACAAACTTGTTCAATGGTTACCAAAAAACAAAACAAAAACAAAACAAAACAAACAAAAAATCGTGCTTTTTGCAATGTTTTTAAATGTTCTTGAATTTTCTTCTTTTTTTTTTAAGCAAGTAAAATAATTTTGGTGGGCACAGGGAGAATGCTTTAAACTTGACAAGATGTAGAGAATTGTTGTGATGGGATTACGGCATATTTCCAGAAAATGCGGGCTACATGTACTATCACATATACTAGCTTTTGTTGGTGATTTTAAAATTGTGCATTTTTGAACGAAGAAAAGTTTTTTTCAGTGGTTGGAAGAATCAGATTTGCCAATGTTGAATAACATCCGAGCAAATGCGTTTTCACTCATTCAGTTTCAATGCAGGAAATTCCATGGACATCAAATGGAGCCAGCACAATTTGCACGACCAAGTTAAGAAACAATTTAAACATGTCTGTGGACTTTGATTTTTGTTCTTAGCCATCGGTATTCTGATCTACTGCCGTTGTTTTAAACAGGTAATTTGTCTTGCAGTCGAGTATATCAGTGGAAAATCTAAAACATGTAGCATTGACAGTTCTACATTTAAGAATATGATGATATTCTATTTATTAATAACAATATCTGAGGATATTATTTATTATGAGGATATTCTTTTTAACAATATCTGAGGATGTTATTTATTATGAGGATATTCTTTTTCACAATATCTGAGGATGTTATATATATTTATTATGAGGATATTCTTTTTCACAATATCTGAGGATGTTATGTATAATGAGGATATTCTTTTTAACAATATCTGAGGATGTTATGTATTATGAGGATATTCTTTTTAACAATATCTGAGGATGTAATGTATTAATATTATGAGGATATTCTTTTTAACCATATCTGAGGATGTTATTTATTATGAGGATATTCTTTTTAACATCCATGCTTTGTTTGGACAAGCAATTAGTATCACATCTTCTCATGGTTAATAATTCACTGAATCAAATGTTTGATAGGGTTTTCTTGACCAATCAAATGCAGTGATGTTGCGACTGATTCAATCAATACCTGGCAGTTCCTTTGTAGAAAGATGACAAAAGCTACATTGTGTAGGAAGGTACACAATAATTTGTCTGTTTCCTTCCACATTTGATGACATTGTATTTTCTTGAACACAGAAGCTGACAAAAGATATACACGTCACAAACTGACGCTGGGGACAGATTTATTGAATCGGTTCTAAAATTATTATGACCACAACATAAGAGATTTTCATGAGGTACGCAAGAACTTTTGTTCTAGTTTTGAACCTTGTTCCTTTTTGTTCTCATTGGAAGATTCTTAAGATAGAAATTTCATGGAGTATGCAGTTTTTCTGTTCTAGTTTTGAACATTTTTCTTTTAGGACTTCCTCAGGGATTGTGAACGTTAGACCATTGCTTTGGTGAAATACCTTTCAACATCGCTGAAAATTACAACAGTGAACTTGCAGGTGATAAATTTTAGAGTGACTGAATAGTCGCAAGGATGACCATTTGATTTTCAGGGGAGGGCTTGGGCGATTTTGGCCCCAAAAATTACTTATTTTCATGAAAATCTCGAGCCAATGATTTATTTTCACCAAATGTCACGTCAAATTATTTATTCGCATTTTCAACAAAAAATCTATTCTTCAAATCAAAATTAAATAATTTATTTTCATGACAAGTAGGATTAGAATTTTTTTTTTCAAGGCACCATGATTAAATATGAAAAAGAAAGGAAATGGGGTAAATGTCAAGGAGACAACATCCCAGGTTAAAACGACCAAAAACAAAACATCTAGGGGTCACCATATAATTCATTTACAAACCGCCCAAGCCGCCCCTGAAAATCATATGGTTGTCCCCTTACTTCAACTGTCAAATTGTGAATAAATTTCAATAATTGGCAGTTGTCCAAATGTCCAAAAGACTGGAATGTAACTGAACGGCAACAAATTTGATGGGCAGACAAGGGTGTCTTTCTCTTTTTCCTGCCCCTTGCTCCTTTCTTCCACACTCTTTACCTTCTCTCCTTTCTCTCCTCTTCTTTTTTCATTACCCTTTCTCCCGGTCTTCCTTAGCCCTGTCCACTCCCTCAAACTTGGTTCAGTTTCAGTATTTATATTCGCCCTAAATTTAGATCAACTTCTTAATCTTTCATACAATCAACTTGATGAGTGCTCTGTGGTCGTTTATTTGTTGTATTGTCCATTGGTCACTTTGTCTGGCAGTGGATGATAGTGTTTGTCGGAGTATTTTTATGTTTGTTGACAATTCATGGCCAAAAGAAACAGTAGATGTAGCATTGTTCAAAATGTAGCAAGTGAATTCTGCCAGGCTGGGGTCGTATTGAACTCTGAGGTACGAGTATTTATGCATTGTTGAAGGCCTCAGGGGACTTCACGATAAAGAACAACAACAAAAGTGTTGTTCTATTTGCTTATTCTTGTGATGCATTTGTAGGAATTTTCTCCATATCAGTATATTTGTTCATTTGTTATTCAAAGGGTATAAGGACTATGAATGGATCAAATGCCTTATTCAACTCAGTATGGCAAGGAGTTGAAGTCAGTTTGATGACCTGATGACACTCCTGTCATTAAGGGATTCACACTGTTAGTGCCATATTTTTTGTGGCATTTGTTTTATGTACTGTTTGTTTAGTCTTAGTCATTACGTTCTCTGCCTGTATGTAATCCTTAGATCCCCATGCATTCTGGATATACGATTGTTGGCTCTTGCTTTGGTATATTTGTCAACTTAACATACAGCTAAAAATACTAAGTCTTTTAACTTGATGAATTTATCATTTGTCTTGGTTTGTCTTCAACACAAAATTAGCAATCTTACAACTGTATGTGTTGTTTATATATGTAAATAAGACATTTTTCTCTTTTTAATTTGCTAAACAGATAAATTCCCAAAACTCTTGACCTTGCTCTTACTGAACAATACTAGGATCTAGCTGAGAGGCATCAAATAAGAACTTTGTTTCAATCCCAAAAGGTATTCAACCAACAATCTTGAGGTGAACATCCTGACCTGACCATTCAAGCTATGAGACTAAAATTTGGAGAATGGCAAGGAGAGCTGTACAATACCATTATACAACCATGCTTTTTTACCTGTATTTACATCACAGTAATTTGATATTCAAAGGGCTCGGAAATTCATTCATAATATTCCTGTCAGTATAATTTGATCTGCACTATCTGTTTCAGCACAGATGGACAAAGCTTGACCACAACACAAAGCTAAATCTAGAAGTTTTAGACATAGATGACACTTGTACAGAGTTATCATTGCCACGTCTACAAGACAGGGGATCCAATAAATAGGGGCTTTTCCAAAAAAAATGTACAGAGGGACAGGAATGCAAATCAATTATTTTAACTTTGGTAGGTGGTGTTGAACTTTATTACAAGTAGTGTTTATACCTTAACTAATGGGCTACGCCAAGCGCAGCATGATACGACCGCAGCACTTCGACCTCTGAAATTTGAACAAATGTAATTTAAAGTGAACGTGGACACAGTAATTAGATGGACACAATAAAGAGCTTAACACAGAAATTAGGTGGACACAAACTATTTGATCCTTAATAGCTCTGGAACCATATGAGCTATAGCAAAATCTGTTGGCTTACACCTGAAAGCCTACTTAAGTAGGAATCCAATGAAAAAATTAAAATGAAATCCGATGACAAATAAAATTTTAAAGTAATTTGCATATTTGCAATTTTGACCCCGTTTGGCCCCTTAGAGCTTGGAAATATTCCAGTTTTGCTGGCATACTACTAAAAGCTTGTGTCAAGAGGAATTCAAAGAAACAAACCCCACTAAAATCAGATAAAAAATAAAATTTTACATAATTTAAAAAAAAATGCAATTTTGTCCCCTTTGACCCCTTATAGCTCAGAAACCGAAAGAGCTATGATAAATTTGTTGACATACTACTGAAAGCTTACAACAAGAATAATCCAAAGAAAAAAATACCATCAAAATCTGATGAAAACTAAAAATTTTTAGGTTATCTTCACTTATGCAATTTTGGCCCCTTTTGGCCCCTCGTAGCTCGGAAAGGAAAGGAGTTATCAAAAATCTGATGGTTGAGCGCCATGTTCATTTTTCATAAGGAATCCATTGCAAAAACTGCATCAAAATCGGACTAAAAATAAAAAAATTATTTTTTGAGATTCACCCCTTTAGGGCCCCATTTATCTCAAGAACAGAACATGCAGCGTGAAATCCGATTTACATACTGCAGATTTGAAATTTCCTCAGGGGCACACTGAAAGAAACCCCATCAAAATCTGATAAAAAATAAATTTTCTACAGCCAAATATATGAAAACACCAAATTTGGCCCTTTTTGACCCATTTTTTAAAAACAGGCATGGCCATAACTACCAAAACAAGTCAAAGTCTTTCATTTGTGCCAAGAAACATTGTGTTAAAATTTCATAAGGATTGATCAACTAGAACTAAAGTTATTGGTCAAAAACAAAAGTGTCTACGGACGACAACGCCGACAATACCATACCATTATACGACCTCAATTTTTTTGCGGTCATTTAAAAAATTAAATTATGGTGATGGTATTCTATCTCTTGACTTGTGTTCCCACACAACCCTCCCCCACTTTGCACCCCCTGTACATTTATTTCTGGAAAAGCCTGAAAGAAATATAAATAAATGTATGTATGTCTCTTCAAACACTCAACAATTTTTGAACCTTTTATTTCTTTGCCTTAGCATTTATATCATATCTTTTCATATATAGACAGATAACTATAAATATTCAATACAATATACAAATTCATATTCACAACTATATATACATATAAATGTAATACCAAACGAGTTGAATGGTAAACAATATCAATAAATATTTAATACAGCATTTTTTTTTCAAATTCCAGTTTTCAAGCAAGTTCTTTTTCATAATTCAGTCTACATGTAGTACCAATCAGTTCTTTTTGATCATTAGTCCAGAACTGATAAGCAAGTATTTTTTAAGGGCCTGACCAAAAGGTTCAGGAGAGCTGATAGCAAGGGAAAACCATTTCAATATTTTTCCAAAAATATGACATTGATAAATGCAATGTCACTATAAAGCAATTTCCATTTTTTTTAGAGAAAAGGTAGTGTGTCATTGACTCTCCAGTTCGGCAAACTCTATAGGGTTCACTAAAGAAATTTTTTAATCAGTATATATTTTTATGCATAACTGGAAGATAAACATAGTAACCTATATTGTTTTTGCCAAGTTTTAGTAAATTATTTTTAGGAGTACATAATATCAAAATGTCAAAAGTACTAGAAAAATGGGACTGCCTACATGCCTGATCCTTGAATTAAATAGTTGAAGAGTACAATAATACCCCCGTTATGACAACTGTTGACTTGATTTTAATGAATAAAAAAAAACATTTAAGTACTTCAAAATTGACTGAAATATTTTGGCCCCTCTAACCATTAATAAGAAAATGTCATATGTCTGGCCATTGCATAAGGTTTTGATTTTTTATGCCATAAAAAATAGACAGTCAATAAACTAAGAGCCCTTCTTTCCTTTCAGTCTTTTAAGGGGTTCACTACTCAATTTGAAAATAAATAGGATTTCAAATAAATGTGATTTTTTGTTAGAAAATTAAATAAGAAGTAATTTTAGTGAAAAAAATTGATAGGTTGATCTAATTTTTGAGATATATGTGATTGAAAATTTGGCGGGAAACTGAACTCCCCTGAATTTTTCATAGGATTAACATTAGCAAAGGTTTGACCATGATTGAATATGACAGAATGAATAGAATTGAATGAATTTTTTACAGAATGCTTATAAAGATCCATAAAATAAAATTATGGAAAAAAATAAGGGGGTCCATCAGCAAAAACTTATAATGCTTTTAAATGGATAAAACCAGAGGATTCCGAAAATCTGACAGAAATCCCAAAACATGAGGAGCGAACCTCCTTAAGTAGAAATATGCAAGAAATAACAGTAAACAGATGAAGGAACACCAAAGACAAATTCTAATTTTATACCAAAAAATGCAAACTTAATGCTATTACTAGACTAGTAAAATGCAACACATAGGACGGATGAACAGTAAAATATAAATGAACAGGCAACAAAACAAATACAGATGAGTGTGCATATTTAACATTTGAACTGGGACATATAACTGAAATCCAACATGAATAATATTTTGGGGCAGGAATATCATAAACCTGGGAAAAATTTCAATGTTAAACCTTGGAAAACAGAGTACATTATAACAATAAAAATAAATTAGTTCCTATGCAGCAGTGACATACATGTACATATATATTAAATATTCTAGCATGGACATTTTTTCATTCGTGCAAAATTAATATTTTTTATATTCATCCTATTTCCTGCAATAAATAGAATCACTTAAACACTGGTTTGATTCAATGGATGAATGTATTTTTCAAAACCTAGAAAAGAGCTCAATTTAGACAGCTTCAGGTTAACTTTCAATTGGTTTGCTTGTTTCTCTCTTTTGTTTGCTGGTTGAAATAAATTATTATTAAAAAATTTATGACAGTTTATATTTCCCAGATTTCTTAAGACCACATGTAAGTGATTAACACAATTGCTGAACTCTTAGGACATTTAAGAAATATTCAGATTTTGTTTAAATTCAAAATTTTTGCATAATTTACTATACCATAAAATATTCGGTCATGGATGGGGAAAATGCTAAAATATTAGTCATATTTGATTGAATACATATATCTAGTTTTTTTTTCTTTCCCTTTTTCTCAATAGTGTAAAAACTACTAAATAACACATGATCTTTGCCAGATTTTGGTCAGAATAAATCACTTTCCAGGCTTTTTAAAAAAATTTCATGATCTTAAAAATCTTACCGCAATCTATTTTCATCTTCACATTCATGCTATGTAATGCATTTAACAATAGCAGTATCAGTTTTCAGTGAATGATTTAAAAATTCTGTATCATTAACTTTATATTCAGACACCAAAACAACGAATAAGGTCAAACTGCCTAGTGATAGCATTGACCTTGGGAATTTGATTGCTGCCTGCTTTCATATATAAAGAGTGCTGTAAATTGCTCTCTTCTTCTAACTCAGGCATTACTGTAAACCTACTTATTTTCGAGTTTTGTCCCTCCAGGTGAACTTCGCAGTGACTTATTTTCCTTATTTTCTTTTTCTTTTAATGCATATATATAAGGATTATAATATTCATGATGATTTATTTTCACGTTAATTTTATGGTCGTGAAGATCACAAAATTTAGTTGGTTTACAGTTTATCACAGGTAAGCTTTCAATTCTTTAAATCAATTTCATAATTTGTTTGTTTTCTTTTGTGCCATGGAGTCTCTTATCTGTCTATCTAGTTCTGCGATAATTCTGTCTTGTGTAGAATATACACCAGTCCGTAATAAAGTATCGCGTTCCTCGATAAGTCTTGTAATATGCTCATCAACACTGTTGTCTAAATCTGGCTTGAGAGGCTTCATTCCATCGAATTCTCGTGGACTGTGTTCAAATGAATTTTTTAATTTTTCTTCTTCCAGCTGTTTGAGTCTATAAAGAATATAAAAAGTTTCTCAATAATTGACATACATAAATTAGCTATTTAGAGGACACAGGTACAGTGTGACACTATGAATCCTGCAGATTATTTGCAGTAAATATTAAAGGATATAACACTGATTTCAGGAAATTATCTATGTCTAAACACTGGCACCTCACCCACAAAGTTGATCAAGTCCAAAGGACTTTATGTAAAGTTTGTATAAAGTCACCTGCAGTGGTTTATACAAGTTAAGTGCTCACAAATTATAACCTGACACACCAAAAACATGCCTGATATGATTATAAGCTGACAGGAGTTATTAAAATTTCACAAGGCATATGTATATCAAATAGGTTTATCAGATAAGTTTTGATTCATTGCATAAAGAGGCGATATGTTGTTCTGCTGTATCACTGCAACTTTTTGGAATTTTTTTTCCATGCTGATGTCAAGTTTTTGAAACCCCCCTTTCAAAATAAAAATGGATACCTCCCTATATGGGATATGACCAAGTTTTGTTCCTGCGTCACCTACTGGAAAAATATATAGATTAGCAGTATATACAAATACCTATTTAATTCATTTTTGATTTCTTCAAGCTCTTTTTTATCAGATTTGACAACTTCCTTCTCTTCTGCAGCCAGATACCGTAATCTCATATGTTCTAACTCCTGTTGTTGTCGTTTAAGTTCAGCTTTGGCTGCTGTTTGTTCTTTCTGTTTTAATCTGGCTAATTCCTTCAAAGCTCTACCCCATTGCTGTTTGTAGTGAACTTTAGACTTTGAGGCAGCATCTAATTTTCTTTCTAGTTCAACCTGAATTAATGATAAAGATCAAAGTCATGAAATATAATGCTTATTTACATGTATATTATATGGATGAGGGCTATTCCATTTAAAATTCCCACCAGGGGGTGGAACTCCAGTGATATTTTCTTCTGTTGATGATAGGTAAATTTCTATTGTGTCCTAATAGGTTAATTTTATCAGTAATTTATATGAATTTCCTTTGATCTACATAGAATGATATTCTCAATATCACCGAACTGGACACTATCACGAAAATATTGGGTCACTGTGAAGAAGTCATGTGCAGGTTGCTAAGGTGACGTCATGTTCTGTACTTTTTGTCGTGTTCATACGCGTAAGACGTTGAATGAAGAATGCATTTGAATTATTGCAATAAACAATAGATTAACCGTGCTTAAATAGAAATTTCAGCTTACTACAATTTCTTATCATTTTGTAAATTACCGATAAAAGAAATATAGGAAATTTTGTTTTTGATACGGACTTTATCACGGCGTAACGCATCAAGCTCGCCCTAACGGGCTCACTTGATACTGGCCGTGATAAAGTCGATATCAAAAACAAAATGTCCTTTGTTCCATATATATATTTAAATTTGTTTCTCTTGATGGAGGTATAAAAAATAAGTGGCGTTCCACCCCCACAGTGGAATTTTTACTGGAAAAGCCCCAAGGGCTATTCCAGTAAAAATTCCCACCAGGGGATGGAATGCCACTTGTTTTTATACCCCCATCAAGAGAAAACATTTCAGATAAATAAAACTATTGGGATACAAAAGAAATTTACCCACCACCAACAGAAAAAAAAATCACTGGTGTTCCATCCCCCAGTGGGAATTTTAAATGGAATAGCCCTAAGGCCAATTTTTATAAATAATAAAGTAGTCTCATTTCCTCAAAAATTCACCTGTCTTTTTTTTTTTACTAAATTTGCATATTAACTCTAGTTCTGATTACTGGAAAAATGTTGTATTCAGAATTGGAACATGTTTTTATTAAGTTATTACTGCTTCCAATTACTTATGTGAAACTACTTCATTTCTGTCAATATCTGATCTTATTTAAAGGACGAACAGGATAAACTATAAAAAGGTTACATAGTGTATGTTACTTTTGCCATTTAATTCCACACAAAATATTTCCACTATTCTTAAAATTTAAATTCAGGAAAGAATATTCCACTATCTTACCTTTTCTAATGTCAGCAAATTAATTTCTGCCTGAAGTCTAACTTCTGGTTTAGTGTTCTGTTGTTCTTTGTAGATTGCAAAATCTTTTTCTAACTTGTGATATTTTAATTCTGCTTCATTCAGCTGCAATACAAAATTTGCCATTTTAAAAAATATTGGATTTTTATAGAAAAAAACAACCACCAATTGATATCTACAAACCACATAATATTTGATCAAAACATGCAGTTATCTGCAAATTGTAATGCAGAAACTAAATTTATACATTTAGGGCTTGCTATATGGTGTACGGTTCCTCACTGTGTTGAAGACCGTACGGTAACCCCTAGGTGCTTTGTTTTGGGTAGTTTTAACCTGGATATGGGATGTTGTCTCCTTGACATTTACCCATTTCCTTTTTTTTTCATGTTTGGCTACCACTAGATCAAAGTTTATGCACTTCTACAAAAGATTTTTGGTTTTCTGCAGACACATAGGAAGAAAAAGAAGAGTTAAGGAGATGCCCTACACATGTTTTGGTGTTTCTGTCAGATTTTTAAGACTCCTCTGGTTTTGTCCATACCATTGAACTTCCTGTTTTCTTTTCATAATTCCATTTTATACATCTCCATGAGGGTTCTGATAAAATTTTTATTAAAGCCTGTTTATTTTGTCAGGCTCAGTTTCCAACCAAAATTTTTAATGTATGTAGAAATTTTACTTGTATACATGTTAGGTAAAAAAAAAACACTGTTAAAAAAACTTGGGTTGTTTGATTTTCACAGAAACCTAGATACAAATGTGTAACTAAATTGTTTTTGTATAATTTTGTTTTCCATAGATTCATAGAATAATAACATACCTCCTTTTTGTACCTTTCTACCAAACTGTCTATTTCTTTTGTTTTTGACCTGGAAAAGAAAATCACATGTCGTTGATAGAGTAAACCTGCATTTTTCACTGCATGCTTCCTAATTAAGTTCACTGAAACATAATCTCTTGAAAAGCTTAGATGACAGGGGTTGTAAAAGTATTCAGCAATATTTTTATTCCTAAATTTTATTTTAAAATTTGAATATACTATTGGCCGGAATAATCCTATACATATATTTGACATCAAGCAAAGAATATTGCAAAACCGTGAAAGAAAATTTCCCTTTACTATTTACTCCAAATCTTTTGTTATTCTGACATTGACAAATTCTTAATAAAATCCATGTGAATGTACATGCCACATTGTGCATGAATATTCATGAGCATGTATATCATCACATTATGCTTATTATCACAAATACAGAAATGCAGAGCAAACCTGTAAAAATTCCATGATTTAAATGAAGAATGTATTGATTGTTTTGAAAAGGTTGATACTTTTGCACAAAAATAAATTTAAATCAAAGGCAGAAAATTTGCAGGACCAAATTTTTCCTTATCATTGTAAAGTTAAAAGTTTTTAAGGGTTATGGATTTCCAAATGTTTTCATTTGATCTGCACTGAAGAGAAAAAAGTTGCCGAAATTCATGACCATATGGCATATGCAGAAACCAAATGATTACATAACTTTGGTATTTTTCTTTTTTATATTAATACATGTATCCTTATTTTTTTACATGTCACTCCAACCTATCATATTTATTAATACATGAATTAATTACTTTTCTAGATCAACTCTATGATCAGAATCTTCCTTCATTCTTCTTGAAGCTTCTTTCATTTCCTGTAATTTAGCATCATGTTCTCTCTGTAAATCTTTTTTCAGTCTCATAACTTCTTG
The DNA here is from genome assembly GCA_002080025.1 of Modiolus philippinarum. Taxonomy (NCBI): domain Eukaryota; kingdom Metazoa; phylum Mollusca; class Bivalvia; order Mytilida; family Modiolidae; genus Modiolus; species Modiolus philippinarum. The sequence goes on along the minus strand of MJUU01061861.1, from coordinate 18,210 downwards.
TTCATTTGCTGCTAGCTGTTTCTCACGTTTCTCTAAATCTTTCAACGTTTTTCTTAGCTGTTCTTCTAACTGTGCATATTCTGCCAGCTTTAGAATATGAAAGATAACAATATTTCAAATATCTAGTACAGTGGAACTTGATTTAAGAGGTCACCTTTGGGAAGGAGTAAAACTGGCCTTTTAAGAAAGGTGGCCTTTTAAATGAGGTCTAATCTAAATGAAATATACAACGAAGGGAACTTTACAAAGTGACCTTTAAAATCAGGTGGCTGCTAATTCAAGGTGACCACTAAGGCAAGTTTGACTGTACATTGTTCCTGCAAATTATTACAACAAACAAACTTATGTATGATAAATGAAAGGATATGGAGTAAATGCACATGAGACTAAGTCTCTATAAATACATGGTAAAAAAAAAAAAACAAGCAAAGGAACAATGCTTTGATTGTTGTTCTTCATCTTGAAGTCACCACGAGGCCTTAAACAATGAGTAAGTTCAAGATGGCCCCTAGTACCAGTTTGAGAGGAATTCTTTGCTAAATGTTGACCAACGCTACATCCATGTTTTTTTCTGGTCATGGATGCAGGATTGTCAACAAACATTTATTAAACTGGCAAAGAGCTCTTACAATCACGGTCATCCGTTGCCCGACAAAACCACTAGTGTCTTAAGCTAGTTGACGATTACAACATATAGACAAACACATGGCACTCTTCAAGTCAATTGTAAGAAAACTTGGCATTATAAAATAGTGTGATGTTTTCACATATTGATTTCTATAATGATACATGTATGTGTGATTTAGTGTACCCAAGTTCTGTTGGAGAAAGCTGGTTATTCATAATTGCTGCCAAAACTTTTCAGAAAACAACTTGTGTTTTTCCTTAATTACTGTATGGTTGTTATATTTCCCGGGGTATTAATTTTCGCGCTATTCCCGTTTTCGTTGAGAAGCGCGAAAATTTATACCTGCGAATATTTTTCTGTTGATATGAATATGAATGAACTTAGACTTTTTACCAGAAATCCGCAAAAAATAAAACCCTGCAAATGGATCCTCAGGCAAGCCTTCGGAATGATATTGACGTCTCGGGTTGATACAGCATGTAATACGGATTAACCCATGTAATATTCTACATATACAGTACATGAGAAAAAGCTTAAACCAATCAACTCTGTCATTTTCCATATTTTTAAAATTATTTAATAGTTAAATTAAACTAGAGGCTCAGAGACTGAGCCTGTATTGCTCACCTGACAAAATGCTTCTATGCCATGCAAGACCAAAAAAGATGTATTTTACCAATGATGTCTAATGTTAAGCTATGTTCTCAATTGGCACAAGTGTTTTTTGTCTGATCCTATTGAAATGAGTAACCTTTAATACATCATTCCAATACAGTTGAGTAAAATTTGTTTAGTTTCAGAGAAGATATGAAAAGTATGGTTTTCACATACAGGGCTATGACGTTAAACTATGTTATGCACTGGAAGCCATGTTTTTGTCGGATCAAAATGAAATGAGTTAATTTTGTTAAGTATCTTCCATACATCATTCAAATCTAAATGTAATGAGCAATCTTTGTTAAGGACCTTAAGTACATCATTCCTGTAAAGTTTGGTTGAATTTGCTTCAGCCGTTTCAGAGCAGAAGATGAAAATGTGATTTTTCCCATAGGGTCTAATGTTGAACATAAGTTCCATGCTGGCGGCTATGTTTTCAATTGGATCAGAACGAAATGAGTAATTACTGTTTAGGACCTTTAGTACATCATTCCTGTAAAGTTTGGTTGCATTTGCTTTAGTGGTTTCAGAGGAGAAAATGAAAATGTGATTTTCCCATAGGGTCGAATGTTAAACCATGTTCCATGCTGGCGGCCATGTTTTTCCTTGGATAGGAAAGCTATGAGCAATCTTTGTTAAGGACCTTTAGTACATCATTCCTGTAAAGTTTGGTTGAATTTGCTTCAGCTGTTTCAGAGCAGAAGATGAAAACGTGATTTTTCTCATAGGGTCCAATGTTAAATCTAAGTTCCGCGCTGGCGGCCATTTTTTTTACTGGATCGGTAAAAAATGAGCTATCTTTGTAAAGGACCTTCCATACATCATTCCTGTAAAGTTTGGTTGAATTTGCTTGAGTGGTTTCAGAGAAGAAGATGAAAATGGGATTTTCCCATAGAGTCCAATGTTAAACCATATTCTGTGCTGGCTGCCATGTTTTTCGTCAGATCGGATGGATATTCCGAATCTTTATTAAGGAACTTAAGTACATCATTCCTGTAAAGTTTGGTTGAATTTGCTTCAGCTGTTTCAGAGCAGAAGATGAAAATGTGATTTTTCCCAAAGGGTCCAATGTTAAACCTATGTTCCGCGCTGGCGGCCATTTTTTTATCAGATTGGACAGAAATGAGCAATCTTTGTAAAGGACCTTGCATACATGTACATCATTCCTGTAAAGTTTGGTTGAATTTGCTTCAGCGGTTTCAGAGGAGAAGATGAAAATGTGAAAAGTTAACGGACGACGGGCGCCAAGTGATGGCAATAGCTCACACTGAGCTATAAAACATTAAAAAGCTTGGCATGTCTGACATTCAAAAATATAAAAGTACTTTTCACTGGTGGATAACATCAGGGTCTCATCCATAAAATGCATATCTCTTATGTTTAATTATAAGTGGGTGATGAAATTTTTCATAAAGCAGGAAAATGGATCTTATACAAATATAGATATACATATATACTGACAAGAATAATTTTGTCTTTCAGCTTGCATTATGAACATATAGATTCCAGAACTGCATCGAGTGAGATAAAACATTTCTTATCTGGAGGCTTGCAAAGAGTTTTAGATATTTGAAATTCAACTACATTGCATCAAGATTTTAGAAAGGTCGTATTCCCATGAGATACAATTACTTAAAAAAAAAAAAAACATGATGGTTCTCTTTTCTGCTGATCCAAAATACATGTGTTCTTTTAGAATGACGTCATCAGGAATGGTCACCTTTTTTCATGCCATCACAAAGAAAAAGTTGGAAGACAGTAATTTCAACCAACATAGTGCTGTGAAATGAACTCTCTTGTGAGAGAAATACTTTTGTCACATCGGTCAGGAGGTGTTTAAATTCGACAGAAATTAGAGAAATATATTTATTTTAATTTACTTTTTCATGTGAGGCACAACCAGCCAGGAAAAATATTTTTGCAGAATGCATAGAATTTTTTTTTTTCAATTATCACATACATGTATATAAAGAAGAATGAAAACTCAAAGCTAAGAGAAAGAACAGTACCTTCTTCTTCATTAATATTTCCCTCTCTCTATCCCTTTTCTTCCATTCTTCTGCAAGGGCCTTCATGTAAGATGCCTCTTTCTGTTTCAACTGTAAAAGAAAAATATCAGTCAGCATTAGCTTATTTCCATTGTGCAACTATTCATTGTGTTTTTTTTTTTCAGTTCATTAAATTAACTTATTATAAAGGAAAATTACAAGTTCATAATTACTTTCTGATAATTAGATGTTGATTGAAAATTGTATCATAATGCGGCATCAGGAGAAACATTTACCAATCATCCAATTCTTCTAAGAAAACCCAACGTTTAAAACAGATGATACTTTTCACATTTCGAGTGAAAACTTAATTTTTCTTTTACAAAAACATGTATTACAAATCTTTTAATACATTTAATTTAAGCTGGAATACATGTATTTAAACTGATAAAAGATTCCAAGACATCAAAATAACCTGTGCACCTGCAAAACAAGCTGTTTTGTTTCAAATAACATCGTTGCTAGGTAACATTAATCACGGCCAACAAGATCTCACAGTGGTCCAATAGAGACGTCAAAACAGTGATAGCAAATCACGCAAGATGCGTTATTATTGGTGCTCCACCAATGAAATTCCGGTTAAAGCTATACAACAACATATCTAACTCCAGCATCAAAGTCCCGTTGTGTACCACAAGTAACTATTTGTGCAAGGAATAGATAATTATAGTATAACTAATTGACCGTCGTGAATATCAATGAAAATGTCACGAGTGCCGAACAACACAGAAGGATTAAACGAAATGCGGAACTTTGTTCCGCAACGAGTTTAATCCACTGCGTTAATTGACACGAGTGATATCTTTATTGATATTCATGATGGTTGATTAGTTATGCTTTTTATTATATAGATTTTCTACTCAAAACCGAGATTTTAGATGCGGATTATTTTTTTCATTTCAATACGACAGTTGTTTACTTGACGACGACATTGAAGAGATATTGTGATGTCGCTTCATTAAGACATCATCCGGTGACTAGAAATCCTTTATTTTCACCGGTGACAATAAGAGATTTATTTAACTGAGAAAAATAGATCTTTCATCCGTATCAATATAATAATGAGTGTGCATCTCATACGAGAAATGAAATTAACAACTACACATGATTTGCATTATTTGTTCATACCTCATTTTATAATCAATTGCAATTTCAATATTTTTGTCAAGATGTTTAATCAATATTGAATATAGGACATTTTGTTTTTGATACTGACTTTATCATGGCCAGTGTCAGGTGAGCCCGCTTGATGCGTTACGCTGTGATAAAATCCATATCAAAAACAAAATTTCCTATATTTCTTTTATCGGTAATTCACAAAATGATAATAAAATGAAATAATCTTTTGTTTGTTGCAATATTTTCAATGCATTCTTCATTTAAGGTCTAACATGTATGAACACGACAAATAGAACAAAACATGACTTCAGCTTAGCAACCCACACATGACGCCTTCACAGTGACCCAATAATTTTGTGATAATGTCCAGTTCGGTTATACTGGAATTATCAGTCTCTGTAGATCAAAGGAAATTCATACAAATTACAGATAATAGGGTAAAGGAAAGTAGAAATTGAAAGTTAAAATATGTTTTTGTAGACATTTTGACCACAAACATTGCAAGTAAAAATATTTTTATCAACATGTTGACTTAAATGGTAAAGCAAAGCAAACATGATTTTTTGTTTTGGGGCTTTTCCAGAAAAATCGTAAAGATGGACAGGAACGCAGGTTATTTATTTTTACCATGGTATGGGATGCTGAACTTATTATACTTATTGCTGATAGCTGATAAAAATCAAAATTATGGGGGTGGTACCCTAAGTTTTTACTTGCTTTCCTGAACCTCCCCTGTATATTTTTTCGTGGAACAGCCCTTAAAATTTTTTTACTAAAGCAGTCTGTTTTTTTTTGTTTTTTTTTTGCTTTGATAAAATGCTTTTGACTTTTCACCTGATTTTCAAATGTTTTTTCTTGATTTTCCTTCCATAACTCCAATTCAATTGCAGCTTGGTATTCCTGTGTTTCCCTAGGCTCCACAGGAGAAGGTTCTCTTGGTGGTGGTGGCTGTTCCTGTTTAGTTGTTGGTTTATTGGCAACCTGGAAACATAATTTGAATCATTGTGGATAAAATTTATTGAACACAAATAAACTTTAATTTTCAGTATAACAAGGAATTAACTGAATAAATATCTATGTGAGATTTTTTGTAGATATTTTTTCTTCTGTTTTTTTGCGTAGAAGAGAAGGCTTACAAAAATATTCTGGGTATTTGAAATTCACATTTGCAGTATACATATATTCATATAATTTTGCAAATACAATGTAATTAAATTTAAACAAGAGAAGGGGCAGTCGGAAACGACAGCTAATCCCCTCGCCCGTTTATTGAATGTTTGTCTGGTATTATAAGCACTCAAGGAAGTTGTACTATTCAAGATCTGTCTTGTTACTTAAATCCGAGCCAGTCATGCAAGAAATGTAGTGACCTTATTTCAATCAGGAGCCTCATACCTAAAGTATATATGCATCTACTGATGAAAGATTAATCTTCTGCAAGTTGTAGTATCTAAAATCTAGACTGTAACATAAACTTTATCCTAAGTCACTCATGCACGAAATGTAGGTCAAACTGACTTAATTTTTATCTGGAGCTTTGTAACTTTACAAGATGCATCTACATACAAAATATTATTCTTCTGCGAGTTGCAGTATCTAAAATCCAAGCTGTAACACAAACTTTAACCTAAGTCACTCATGCATGAAATTTAGGTCAAAGTGACTCAATTTTCATCTGGAGCTTCCTAACTTTATGAGACACCTCTACATACAAAATATTATTCCTCTATGAGTTGTAGTATCCCAGATCTGGACTCTTACAAAAACTTTAACCTAAGTCATTCATAAATGAAATGTAGGTCAAAGTGACCTAATTTTTATCTGGAGCTTCATAACTTTACAAGACGCATCTACATACAAAATATTATTCTCTAAAAGTTGTAGTATCCCAGATCTGGACTCTTACAAAAACTTTAACCTAAGTCACTCATGCATGAAATGTAGGTCAAAATGACCTAATTTTTATCTGGAGCTTTGTAACTTCACAAGACACATCTACATACAAAATATTATTCCTCTACAAGTTGTAGTATCCCTGATCTGGACTCTTTACAAAAACTTTAACCTGAGTCACTCATGCATGAAATGTAGGTCAAATCCACCTATTCTATATATCAACCTCAAGTACTCTTCAAGATGCATCCATGGACAAAACATTGTCCATCTACGACTTGTTATTCAAAAGATATATGGTCTTAAGTTTGAACGGACGAACGGTAAAACGCTATATCCCCTCCACAACTTCGTTGGGCAAGGGGATAAAAAATTTATGTGACAAAATCATAATAAACATTTTATAAATGTTTAAGCATATTTAAATAACCTTTCAAATCATGCTGGTTAACTCATTAATTTAACTCTGTATCTGGTATAAACTGAGTTTGAGTTAGTCAAATTGTAGATTTACATGATTATTTATTTCAAAGCTTATTTGGTAAAACAAATTTATTTTATTTTTCAATAAGAGAAGGAATGAGGGAGGGGCATTTCCAAAAACTGTTTAAAATGATAACATTGCATCTTCTACATAAAGAAATGCACAATACATTTTGAAATATTTACATGTGAAGATTCTTGCTGTACAACAATTTGCTGAGCTGTGATTGGTCCCCAATCTTCTAAACTTAGCACCATACTTATTTCTCCAACTTTCTGATCACTGAAAAATAATTACATGTTTATAAAACTAAAAACTTTTAATATCATTGCAAATAATTTCCATGGTACAGGGACTTTTTTGAAGAATAAAATAATTGGTTTAGCCTTTTTTTATTAGTAAAATTAAATAAACTATTCATGTTTCTTTACACATTTTGCATGGATAGCTTTGCTGCCTTCACATTTCATTTAAACTTGATTCATGATGTAAAATGTTAATTAGTTTGATGACCACCTGATTTTATTCTTGTCCTAACCTGAATTGAGTATGCGATTTTCAATATATTTTATACAATTCTATAAGAGTTTTCTGTCCAAACAACATGAACACTTAATATGGCTCTACTCATACTGTTAACCAACTTATTTTCATGGATACCTTATTTCATGTTTTGTCCCTTCTGTTCCCGGAGACAAAATTTTTATGATTTTCCTTATCCTTTGATGCACTTATATAGGGATTTTTTTAGTGATATTTTTACGCACCCAAAGATCTTGAAAATAAATCGCTAGCTAAAATAGTTGCTTAACAGTACTCCTGAAGTGTAAACAGAAGTGCTAGGGATTGAGAAAGTTTTAACTGTATATACATGTATATATTATAGTGTTATTAAATGGGTATTTTCATATTAATCCTGTATAATGTCCAAGTACAGTCGTATTGGGTTGAGGTCACCTGTATTGGCCCGAGGCAAAGCCGAGGGCCAATACAGGTGATCGAAACCCAATACGACTGTACGAGGACATTAAACAGGATTAATATGAAAATTCCCATTTTATGACACCTTTATTAACTGATGACTTAAAATTTCAGGCAATATCTTTACCAGTCTTAATTACAGCATGCAAATTTTGATATTACAAAGTCAAGACGGTATAAAAAAGATTTCTATTGCATTTTCAACTTGTGGTAGAAAAAAATTATTGCACTATCATGTTGTTTACAAATCCCCTTGATCTGGTGTGGTGTCAGTCGTACAAGCTGAAACGGGATGCGGCTGATGAGTACTATTTTTCTGCTGACAAGTACTATATAACTATAGCACAGTGTTAATATTTGGAACGTTATCAAAGAAATCTTCTGAGTTGTGCTGTGTTTATTTTTTATTCTCACTCTCAGTAATTATATTCAATAGACAAAAAGAAAAAAAAGTTAACATATGCGAGAAAGACAAAAAACAGAGTGTAACTAAACCAATATTGACGATTCATTTACACTGGGTATTTGCCCTGTATTAATTTTAATACAGGGCATCTGCCCTGTATTAATTTCTATACAGGGCATTTGCCCTGTATAAATTCTAAGTGCCAAAACTTCCGGTTATATTAAATGGGCAAATCACACTGTATTTTAAGTCATCAGTTAATAAATATTCATACTATTTTATCTTGTCATTACATACAGTAGAACTTCTATGGCTCGAACTGCAATAGGTCGAACACCATGGATGTCTCGAACCCTTTTTCTGGTCCATTTCGTTCAAGTTTCAACATAGTTCGACCTCGATTTCTCGAACACTCCTGTAACTCGAACTGTTTTCATTGGTCCCTTGGGTGTTCGAGCCATCGAAGTTCGACTGTATGAAGTTTTATTTCAGGCAACTTCAATTGTAACAGCTGTCGTGTATTCAACAGGTAACAAAAGTTAGAACAATTCCTTGAATATTTCACATTGTGGTGGATTTATAATGACAGGCTTATAAATTCTGATCTGTGTCATTTAAAAGTACATATTTACAGTCAAATCCTTAAATTTATCTAACAACTGACCTCTCTGAAGAAATAACAGTAATTCTGTCTCCATATCCTTGACGCCAACCTGTAGCTCCTGTATTTGTCTGGAAATAAAAGATAGTGAAAACATTAATAAATTAATTATTAAACCAACATTTTATTTGTTATAGTTTGAGTAGCAAAGAACAGGCCTCATAAAATCCATGATTTTCATCTGAATATTCTTCAAAATCTATTTAATATTTCATTAATTTTACTTAATAAACTTCTCATATTGTCGATTTTATGAAATTTTTATATCATGTACTTCTAACAATATGCTACTCAAAAATGTCAAAAACCACATAGGTCACAGAGTTCGTTTCCGAGTAAATCGTTGAAATATGCAACTTTTAACAAATCTCCAATTGGTAACACCCGTAAAAAAAAGCTGTGCTAATATCTACAATATTTTGTTGTCTTAGAAAATGAATGGACAAAGAAATTCTAACACATGTATTGATAAAATAAACACTTTTAATACCTTTTTCCTTTAGATCTTTAAAATGTAGGAAATATACTTTTAAATATGTATACACATGAAAATGGTTATTTTTTTTTTAAAGGCAATAAAAGGAAATTTAAATAATTTGAACTTGGATGGAAAATGATTAAATCATAACAAATGGGCTGTTCCTGATAAAAAGACATGGGCTTGGGTACCCATAAACCGGTTTAACCCTTACGCTAGCTGTTGCTAGTGGTGGTACCAAGTGCAGCTATCCCGAGTTCCTATCGTTGTCTATGTTTGTCTTTTGTCATTTTAATGTTTTTCTTGTGCAGTTCCCTGGTGGATTGTGGCATGTGATTGTAATGTTCGGCCATTGTAAGTGTTCCCCGTTATCTTTCTGTCACTAATGGGTCTTTAAGGGCATATCCAATAGTTTCACGGGAGATAATACCAAACACAAAAGAAGGCAAGGTTTTACAGGAATATGACGTTGATAAATGTAACATCACAAAGTAATTCCCATTGTTTGTGAAGAAAAGGTAATTTGTACTTTCAAGTTTGGCGGACTTTACGGGTGTTACCGATTGGAGATTTGTTAAAAGTTGCATATTTCAACGATTTACTCGGAAACGAACTCCGTGACCTATGTGGTTTTTGACATTTTTGAGTAGCATATTGTTAGAAGTACATGATATAAAAATTTCATAAAATTGACAATATGAGAAGTCTGAAAAATATTGTAAAATTGAATTTGTAATGGGGACATTTTATACCACTTTTACCATAATAAGGGCTACATATTCATTAAGTTTAAGAGGAATAGAACATTCTTTCTCATATAAAATTATTTTTTCTGTAAGACTTTAAAACTTTGATTTTGTTCTTCTGTCACTTTGGTTTCGATTAGACTGAAATTATTTTATCCATTATTTTTAAAATGATAACTTCATTTTTCTTTAAAAAACGCAAAAATAACCAATTTTTAACCTCGATTTCCATGGAAACAAGATCGGTGGCCCTATATTTTCTTGTCATTTTTGGATTCCTCGGTACTAGTTTCATAATATATCTAAAAGTTGTAAAAATGACAATATAACAAGAAACTGTTGGATATGCCCTTAATACACTTTTTCTCTAACCTCATCAACCAGAGAATGCTCTCCAACATGTCCAATACAAATGGATGGTAAATGCACAACCACCTACACAAATTAATATAAAATACCTTCCAAGGATTCCATAACATTTTTTTTAAGAAAACAATATCTTTACAAAAATACATATTGTGTATCATTAATTCACAGAAAAGAGTAATTTAACTATGGGCTTTTCCATTAAAATGCATGTACCAGGGTCGGAAGGCTATTTTCTACTACCCCCACAACCAAGGGAATGGAGAAATACAAGTATAGCAATAAGATACAAAATTTCCGATCCTGGTACATCCTTTTAACTGAAATAGCCCTAAGTAAAAGAATATCTGCAATTTTTACCAAGTTGACAATGGAAGATAATTGCATGGATAGCCATGGAGCAAGGAGTAAAGAAAATTACAACTGCACATTATGCATAGATTTCAGATGCTGGAGTATTTTGTCAATTTCTATACCTATGTAAGGCCATATAAAATTAATTAATTGGTTCTCAGGCCATTTTTCATTTAAAATGATGAAGGAGGGAGGTGATTTTTTTTTATCTTTTTATTTGCCAAAAAATAGATGAGGCAGCTTTTCACATTGTAAAAACCTCCAAAAATGTAGTGAGGGAGGTAATTTTTTATTTTCATCTTATTGAAATGGCAAAAAATAGGGTGAATGAGGGGCTTTTTTCAAGCCTCAAACTAGATGAGGGAGGGCCTGTGAACCAATAGGGTCGATTCAATAAATGTGTCCTTACCTGACCTTCTTGACCAATCAAATGCAGTGATGTTGTGACTGATTCATTGATTGCTTCTATATCAATGATTGACAGTTCCTTTGTAAAAAGATGACAACATGCAACACTGTATATGGAACAACACAGTATTGTGTCTGTTCCATTCAACATTTGATGACAATGTGTTTTCTTTAACACAGAAGCTAACAAAAGATATACACGTTACAAACTGGCCGTGGGGACAGATTTATTGAATCGGTTCTAAATTATTTTTTTATGGCCCAATGTATTTATATATCTGAAGATTAACTTTGCTTGTAAAGACAATAACTGAATATCTACACCTACCGAAACTCTATTTTTATCTGCTGTAATGATTTGTTCTAATGGTAACTTAGCAACACCAACTAAAATGTCCCTTGACTGTTGTTTATCTCTGTGTAATACTTCTACCATTAATGGTACCCTAAAAATACGAAGTAAAATGTCGATTTTCATTACCAGTGTCTAAGGGTTTTGTTTCATTGAATCATTTTTGTACTATTGCGAGTAAACAGTCACATTTACCATGTTTACACATCCATAAACACATCTTGAACACAACATTCATTGCACTAAATTTCTGAGATAATTGTGTTAGAAGTACATTGTATTGATTGAAATATATTTAATAAACTCTTTTGTTTTTCATAATATTCACCAATGAAACATGGCAATGCAATAACAATATAACAATTGGAATTGTTTGTCCATCTATTCTTTGTACAACTGATTTTACAATATAAGCAATTATAATGAACAATAAATTAAATATTACACTTCATTACCTCAAAAAAGTCTCCTGTAATTGCTGAATGCTGCAGGCAAAATCAAAGGCACAGAATGACTGTGGAAGTAATACCTCCATACCTCGTCTGATTTCTACAGGAGGATGTGTTATAATGGCTGAAGCACTCCCGAAAAATGGATATACATATCTGTAAAGTAGAGTTACAAATGTTATT
>MJUU01061859.1:0-11665 GCA_002080025.1 Modiolus philippinarum | reverse complement strand
TTCTAAGAGTGTCTTTAAAAAAAACATATATAGGTAACAAACCTTAAATAATTCTATGTTTGCTGTTTGTCAACATACTCATAAAACCTATCAATTAAAAAAAAGGATCGTCATTTCCGAGAAAATTCCTGGACGTTTCGGCTATAAAACAATTCCATATGAAATTTCGGCCGTGTGTAATTTCTGACGATGACGTTTCGGTCCTGTCATGCAGCGATACAAATCCGTAAATTTACACTGGTTTACCTGATGTCAAGATCAAAATAGGCTAACTAGCCCCTTAGACACTTTTTGTCTGTACTTGCTTCCGGTCCGTAGAAGTCGGGTACAAACTTTATTTCTAGGTCGTTCCAATGTTTGTTCAGCTGACTCTTAGCATATGGTGTTTCACCACTGGCTTTCTGTTTCCCTCCCTCAATCTTATTTATCAAACTGTAACAAAAAAAATAAAATTAATAGCATTTTAAGTAGCTGGGCTGACATCCCGCATAAAGGCGCCCCCCCAAGGTACTATCCTGGGACCGCTATTGTTTAACATTAAGTATAAATGACATATTGAAAGAAGGAAACCTGTACTAGTAACTATGCCGATGCCAATACACTGTTCTTTTGTAGTCCAAATTGTGATCTTTTAATATCAACTTTAGAAAGAGAATCTTTAAATGTTATCAATTGGTTTAGAATTAATAAAATGCAGGCTAACCCCGATAAATTTCAAGTGTAAGCTATTGGTAAAAAAAAAAACGTTGACAAAAACCAATGTATACATATAAATAATACAGAATTATCATGTGAATATAAAATTAAGCTTCTTGGTATTGATATTGATTATAATTTAAATTCTGATGCACATATAGGTAAATTATGTATGAAAGGCACCTCAGCAATTATTGCAGATTCCCCGGATGATTAACGTATTTTATTTGCAATTCTTCAATGAACATACCAATATTCCTCTAGTAACACCTATAAAACTCCTTCTGAACTCCTGTCTTTTATCTGCTCGTCAAACAATCAAGCTTCTATAGAATTCAACTGTAACCAATTTGTACTGCCCGAAGGGGTTTACCTTGATACTCCAGTGATGACAAATTGGTATACAATAGAATTCTATAGAAGCTTGATTGCTTGACGAGCAGACAAAAGACAGGTGTTTAGAAGGAGTTTTATAGGTGTTACTAGAGGAATATTGGTATGTTCATTGAATAATTGCAAATAAAATACGTTAATCACCCGGGAAATCCGCCATAAATATTTAAAACGTTTAGGCACTTTTTTGGACAGATTAACAAAATTGACAATTTTTTCATACTTTTATACTTAGTAATTTTAACTTTTGCTCTTTGGCTTGGCATTTTTGTTCAGATACAAATTCTTTAAAAAAAAAATTGAAAAAGTGCAGGAAAGAGCACTCCGTTATGTGTACGAAATTATTTAAGCTCATGTGAAGAACTTTTGGAAAAAGCTAAGATGCCTTTCCTACATGTCAGAAGACAAAGAACAATTACCATTGAAACCTTTAAAATTATAAATAAACTTTCACCAACTTGTTTACAGGAATTACTTCAAATTAAAAATCAAAAATATTCTTTCAGGATCAGCAATATTTTGGACACTCCGCATTTAAGGACTTCACATTTTGGTGAGAAAAGTTTTCGCTTTGCTGCAGCTACCTATTGGAACAGCCTTCCGAACCATTTCAGGACTGAGAATAGTTTTTCTCAATTCTAAAGCTTGATCCAGTCTTGGAATGGCTCGCTATTCCATGTGCAAATAGTGCTAATCTTGTTTTTTGCTTTTCTCTACATTTTGCTTCTAGTGCTTAGTGCTATATTTCTGTTCAAACTGCATGGATATTAGCTTTTAAATTGCTTTGCTATTTTATGTTCTATTCAGTTGTCATTAGTTTTATATATTTTATTGCATGAACATTCCTTTTAAGCTAACTGCTGTTGTTATTATTTATCCTTTGTATGTGCTACGTGTTTTATTGTCTTAAATGTATGTCATGTGTGCTTTTACTGCTTATATTGTTTTATATGTATGCTTTGCGTGTCTTATGATTGCTAACTTTGTTTTATGTATGCCACTTGTGTGTCTTATTTATGCATGTACTTGTTTTATATTCGGTAAAAAGCTCTATAGAGTTTATGTTTATAGTTATAACTCACCGAATTTCAAATAAATCTTTCTTATCTATCTTAAAAATGTAAATACCTTTTGCCTCTATGACCTCAGTTGGCTAGCAGTTCCAGGCATCTACCACTCTTTGAGTGAAAATATTTCCCAATGTTTGTTTTACTATATCTCTTATACATTTTCGCACTATGTCCTCTTGTGATTGAATCCTTCATTGACGGAAAAGGGTTTACATTTTCGATTTTGTCTATGGTGTTGTTGATAATTTTGTTGGTTTCTACGATATCGCCCCATAGTCATCTGTACTGCAGTTTCGGCAAGACTAGGTAATTGAGTCTAGTACTATAACTAAGGTGTCTAATATTTTTTACCATCTTTGTAGCTCTACGTTGACATTTTCTATTTGAATAGCTTCCTTTTTTAATAGAACAGACCAAACGTTGCTTCCATATTCTAGATGTGGCCTTACCACGCTTTTATATAATGTAAGAAACATTTTCTTTTCCATGTAAGTGAAGGTTCTATTATTATTCCAGTCTGAAATCCGGTGGTATTTGAACAATAGAATACGAACTCTCCTTTGTTGTTGTAATATTTTATTGCCAAAAAGTGACAAAAGGATTGGACAACAAGTTGTCACAACTTATTTAAAGTCCTCTCCTTACATAGATATATTGTACATATAACAGCAAGGCACATTATATAAATATTGTTACAATATATAAAAAGAAACAACAAAACACAAGCAAAAAGGGTGATACTTCTTATTTACCATTTAATTAAAACCGCTTAGTTTGACGAATATATGTGCGAACGTACTTGAAATTTTTTTAGTTTAAATTATCATTGTAGTCGTCGTTTCCGAACAGTAATGTTTCTATATTAAAGTCATTTGGATTTAAACTGCCAACCAATAATATTCTTTCGTTTTGGTAGAGAGGACATTCGAAAAAGTAATGGAACGCATCTTCATGTGCAGCACCACATCTACAATTTGAGTCGTTCACTACATGAATACGAGAAAGGTCAGCATTTAATGAGCTACTTTGGTGTCTTAATCTTGTATGCAAAACATTTAATTTCCTACCCCCTTCCCCATAATAATCTGGAGCTTTGAAGGATAATCTTCTAATTTTATTTTTAAAGGAGGAGATAGTAGGATAAGTCCATACCATTCCAAAGAGATACCGTTGAAGGTATAAAAGAAAGTGACGAGGTTTTCAGTCGACTTCTTGGGGTCACATAGTTATTGCTATTACGAAAATTATAATCACTTACATCAGCCATAATCGGCGGCAAGCAATTATATAGATATGAAGGACACATTTTATTATGCATTTTATAAAACATAGTCAATTTCCGGTAGTTTTGCCTATTTTCCAAAGGTTCCCATCCCGTCTCGAACTCTCCTTTAGAAAAGATAAAAATGTCGATTTCAATGTGTACCTCGTTGATTAGACCTGATAAAAGTTACTTATAACATGAAAATTTATACTCTGTTATGTTCATGTGACGTATCTTGATGTTGACAAATGACTTTTTTTTTGTATTTTGATATTTCTTGCATATTTATTAATGAAAAATGAGATTTCCCGGAACCTACCTGGTTCCAAAGAGTTTTGGATTTAGGCATTTCTCTACAACAAAAATTTTTAGGAAAAAATATGCTATGCAATTTAATATGTATCGATTCATTTGCAAATTTTTGACTGGGTACACCCAGTGGTTTCGACGAAATAAAGTAAATAAAACGACCACTTCTACCTCGCAACCGTCCACTGTTATATAAACAAAATCGATTTTCACTCACTAAGCACGTGGGGTCTTTGAAGGCTGAAGGCACGCCCTTTTCCTTGATTGAGCCAATGAAATCTTGTGTTGATGATTACCCTTTGGGATCGTAGGTATAAAAGGAAAATGGCGCTATTTCAAGGCGATATGATTTTGCCTAGTAACATAGAATTCATTTTGGATCTCAGCGTTTCTTATGCAAGAATCGTCACTAAATTGACCTATAAATAAAGTACGTTAAAAAATCTAACTGTACATATAATTTTGTCTGGGTACACTTCCTCCAATAAACTTAGGATTTAATATCTAAGAACCATATTGCAGAATTTACCGGAACTTTGTATAAATGTTCAGTAAGATGAGAGGGGTGAGTTAATTCCAAAATTCGTCCTTGCGTAAACTTTTCTTTGAAGATCTTCTCCTCTGAAACTACTGGGCCAATTGGAAACAAACCTGGCCACAATGGTCCTTAGGTGGTCCTCTACAAAGATGGCTGCCGGCGTGGAACACAATTTTAACGTTGGGCCCGATGGGAAAAGACATTCAAATATATTCTCCTCTCCTGAAAGTGCTGAGTAAAGTAGAACCATACTTTGCCACAATAGTTCTTACGTGGTCCGGTGCAAAAAAAGAGATGTTTTTCAGGTCAGCGCTTTATCCAAAATGGCTGCCAGCGGGGAACATAGTTTTAACATTGGACCCTATTGGAATACACATTAAGAGATCTCTTCCGAAACTACTGAGCCAATGGGAACGAAACTTGGCCATAGTAGTCCTAAGGTGGCCCCCTGCAAAAAAGTTGTTTTTCAGGTCAGCGCTGTATCCAAGGTGGCTGCTAGTGGGGAACACTGTTTAAACATAAGACCCAATGGGAAAAGATATTCAAAGATTTTCTCATCTGAATCTGCTGAGCTGATTGGAAAATACCTTGACCAAAATAATCTTTAGGTGGTCCTCTGCAAAAAATAAAAACGTTGTTTTTCGTATCTGTGCTATATCAAAGACTGCCACCAGCAGGGAAAATAATTTTAACATTGGATCTTAGGGAAACACTTTCAAAGATCTTCCTCTCCGAAGCTGCTGAGACAACTGGTACCAAACTTGGAAACGATAGTCTTAACGTTGTCCTCTGCAAAATAAATGTGTGTTTTTCAGGCCACCGCTATATCCAAGATGGCCGCTAGCGGGGAACATAGATTTAACATTGGACCCTTTTGGAAAAGACATCAAAGATCTTTTCCTATGAAAGTGCTGAGACAATCAGAACCAAACTTTGCCACAAAAGTGTTAGATTGTCCCTCGCAAAAAAATATGTTGTTCAGGTTCATGACCAATGTTTTACTCTGTTGTCGAATTGTCACCAAACATGGCTGCCAGCGGGGAATTTTCTAAATTAGACCCTATGAGAAATACATACAAAGATCTTCTTCTATAGAACTTCTGAATGCATTTATAAGAAATATGGCATGAATTATTTATGAAGTGTTGATCAAGAAAGCAGGTAGCAGGGAAAAATGGTTAAATGTTGGACAATTTGACACAAATGTTTGAAATTAAGACCCTTTAACAAAAACGTTTTTTTTAACTAAATTCATTGGTCATGCTCCAGGTGAGCGATACATGCTCTTGAGGGTCTCTTGTTCTTGGAATTTATGCTCTAGGTGAGCAATAAGGCTCTTGAGAGCCTCTTGTTCATGGAATTTATATGGTAAGCGTTGCTTTATTTTGCCCAGAACTCGATGAAAGCTCCGGTAACATATAAAGGCCACCAATTTATGAAAAATCTAGTTGAAACAATATGTTTACTACGCTACCCTCTTTAAATAAAAATAATTTTGTTTCTTTCTTTTAAGCTTAGTTCATCGTTTGGGATCTTCACTATCTTTTTTCAGTGATAGTCAATAATTTTAAAACCTGTTGTTCGGAATTGCCAAGAGCTGGAAATAAAATGAGGATTCCGCCGTCATGCAGTACTAAATGAAAAGCTAGATTTCATATACATAAATCAAATGTTGTACATTACATAAGCGTGGAAATTCTTAATTTTAATAAAGGCGTTTTTAGATGAAAAGTGTTTTAATGCAGATTTTCAGCAATGAAATTGAAAATTGCAGATTTCTTCCTCAAAATCTCCGAAGTTAGTATTTATCATGAATATTCATAGATATGTTAGCTACAATTAAAGCATTAAAGACAAATATATTATTGAATATTAATATGATTTATTTGTAAGTGAAAGTATCACCTTCTTCTGTCTTCAAGTTGTTTACAAATCTGCAGGCGGGATAGCCACTGTAGATGGGATTGCCGGTAATATGGTGTGTAGAAGAGCATACGTGAACAGCGACCATCATCTAATTAACGCCAAAGTAATACTTTAGCTTCATAAATCATGTAAAAAACAATCATCAATATTAAACATCTGACTACTTGTTATGTACAAATGATTTCTAAACAGAACTGAAAAATAAATTCAAGTTAAAAAAAAATAAATATACAAAACAGAGGATCATACCCGACGTTAGATAATCGGAAGTCTGACGAGCTATGAGATTATAGAAAATCTTGAAAAGGAAAGGAAACAACAGAAAGGTTTACCAACAGACTGCTGAGAAAGTTATCGGTTATAGGACGAAAAACTTAAACAAACCCCGAAATATCATCAAAGAAAAAGGAAAGTGGAAAGAGAAATCCATAAAAACCAAATCTATGTGAAAGATTGATTCAAAGAGAAGACGAAGACGATTACGGTTTTGGTGTGAACAGTTTAGATCGATCGCGTTCGATTCAAGTGTTTTGAAATACGCATAAGATCGATCGCAATCGTTTCTAATGAGAACATCAAAACCTGATTGCGATCGATCGCAATCGATTGAGATGTTTTAAATCTGAACAGAAACAAGTTTTAAAAGAATCGGTCTTAATTTGGATCGATCGCATCTCGTTCTAAGGTTAAAACGGTCTAAGACGCCGTTCACAACCAAAATATTTGAATTGATCGCAATCGATTCCAATCAGTTTTTGCTGCCCACACTATAAATAGATCGATTACAATCGGTCTTTTTCCTTTGGTCCCATAAAATGAGGTGGTCTTGAAAAGATCGATTCAAATAGAGACGATTATGGCATTAGTGTGAACAGCGATCGATTTCAAGAGCTTTGAAATAATCATGCGACCGATTGCAATCGGTTCTAATGAGAACGATAAAACCCGATTGCGACAGATTGTAATCGATTCAAATGTGAACGTAAATGGATTTTTAAAGATTAGATCTTAATTTTGATCGATCACATCTAGTTCTAATGTGAACAAGGTCTAAGACCCCGTTCACACTTTCAATACTAGTATTTGAATCGATCGCAATCGATCCCAATTGGTTTTGGTCGTTTATTGCAATCAATATTTTTTGGTCCCATTAAAAGAGAAGGTCTCAAAAAGATCGATTAAAATGTAGACGAATTTGGTTTTGGTGTGAACAGTTGGGATCGATTGCGATCGATTCAAGTGCTTTGAAACAAGCATGCGATCGATCGCAATAGGTTTTAATGAGAACGATACAACTCGACTTTGATCGATCACAATCGATTCAAATTTTCAAACGTGAAACTCGTTTTAAAAGTTTTTAAAAGTGTAAAGAAAACAGTAATATTGCAACAAAATAAACCGTTAGAATATCAGATTAACATTTTAAGGTTGATTATTTAATTAGTTAGATTTTTACGCGTAGTTGGCAATATTTCGATCTTTATTTGGATCGATCCCATTTAGTTGTAGTGTAAACACGGTCTATCAAAGGCAAAAACAGCCTTTCACAAATTAAACCACAACAGGAAAACCAAAGGCTATGCAATACTAACATGATATTCATCAGACATTAGACCAAATTGCCTCAAACGAATTTGGCAATATTTTTTGGCCACATAAATCCTTCAAGATGAGGAACTCAAAACGTATATTAACTGATGAGATCACACAAAAACGATTCAAATAGTTATGGCGTGTGTTTCGAATGGAGAGAGGAAGTATACCAAAACAGCTTACCATAGAAACCATAAAGGAGAGGACGTAGAAGAAATGATCGAAAAAATGCAAAGAAAAGATCTGAGTGGAGAGATCTTGATGTTGACTTCATGCTCCACCGGTATCAGGGAGGACGCGTGTGAAGGCGCGAGTGAAAAAAGCCATTACGCAAGGATCATTTGATCTAGAATAAGAAACAATTAACAAAGAAATGGTATGGAGTAAATGCACATGCGATAAAGTATCTACAAATACATGGTAAAACAAGCTGTGGGACAATGCTTGTATTGTTGTTCTTCATCTTGAAGTCGCCATGAGGCTTTCAACAATGAGCTTTGCTCACAACTCATAGTAAGTACCGGTTTGAGTGGAATTCATTGCTAAATGTGGAAAAAAACGCTTCATCAATGTAGTTTTTACCATTGATGTGGGAACATCCAAAAACATCATATGCATTCCTAATGCCGAGCATTATAGCGTATTTGCCACTTGATAGCACGAAAACGATTGACAAATAAGCAAATTATAATACGGGACTTCTGAGTCGTGTTCAAATCGCAATACATTTCTGATACTATACGAAAAAACCAATACATCAATACACTGGGAGGGAATCACGAATTAATGAACTCTGTTGAGCTAAGGGTGGTTTATATTCAATCTGTTGTAGCGCTTCAGGTTAACTGTTTTCGTCAATTAAATTTTAGTTAAAGACAATTATAATTCATAAATATTTTGTTTTTTATGTGGCATATATTTATTTCAATAGGTCAAGAATCCAGTCACTCCGTCTCACTGGTATTTGAGGAGATCGTTTCCGCCTTCATTTGCACGAGAGGTCATATCATGAAACATATGATTGATTATTATAAAAGAATTTTTTTTTGTTCAACCCTCTATATATTTGCTTATATAATATCTTAGAAAAAATGACTTACGCGTGTTTAATAATTCAAGAATGAAATGTAAGATAAAAGAGTAAACCCTTGTCGATTAAGTTCTAATTCCGTTTATTGCCACTTGTAAAACCGACGTGTCTTTGAACTAAGTCATGACTACCAATATTATTGACACCACAGATACTACTCAACTTATTAGCATCAATGAGGTAGAAACAGCTGCTTTATATCAGGATGATAAATTCCAATAAAGCAGCCACATGAAGTTAATAATTAAGAAATCATTTTATTCTATGTATAGATAATTCAGTATGAGTTTCTTGGCAGTTATGGCATTATTTTTGTTGTTATTTGGAACTTTCGGAAATATAATGACGTTGATTGTTCTCAGTAAAGTCAAATTCAAGAATATGGTAAGCGCTGTTTATTTAAGGTTTTTGGCCATCATTGACCTGTTTGCAATTTACTTCGGATTACTGAGGAAATTCTTATTTTTCTTACTTAACAAAGATATCCGAAACATCCTCCCAGAAATATGTAGCTTTCATCAGTTTCTTACTTACGCCTCCCTCCATTGTTCAGCTTGGATAAGAGTTTCGTTTACACTACAGAGGATAATGCATACCTGGAGGCCCCAACAAGCGGGATTGACATTCACTAGGAAAAGAGTTAGAATTGGTTTGGTTTTACTTATAATAATTATTTTGATAATAAACAGTCATATTATGTACGGACATCGACCAGGATATGAAGCAAAAGATAATTTCACCGAAAGAAAATGCGTTTACATCAACGACGATTACGCATCCTTTTTTGATACATATTGGGACATTATTGACTTTGTTTTGTACAGTGCATTTCCTTCTGTTTTCATGATAACAGGAAATATACTGATTGTAGTCCGTGTTATGCGGTCGAAAAGGAACGTAGAACAGAATAGTACCAACAGCATGCCAAGTACCAAACATTCCAGAGTATCCAAGTTTTCGTCCATGACAATCATGCTAATAGTGGTAAACATCTGCTTTGTTATTTTCACGGCGCCAACAAGCATTCTCATTGTTGGATACCAGCACTGGTCCACGGAAGAAAATGAGAAGACACTGTGGAGAGTCTTCTATGTACTAGACATGTTGCAGTACATTGATAACTCTACTAATTTTGTATTATATTGTTTAACTGGTTCCATATTTCGGAATGAAGTTTTTAACTCTTTCTCCAAAGTTTGTAAATGTAAACGTAAAAGTAGAGGAATTGAAGCCGCACATAACCTTTCATCCGGTTAAAAACAAAAGCTTATTCGTATTCTTCCAATGTTATAAGTATTTCGTTTGATAAAAATAAGTGTTTTATATTTATATAAATCTAATGAGGAAGGTTCTAACTTCAGTAACCTAGAATGATTTTTCAACGATACATAAAACTTGGCAACAGCATGAACAGTGGTTTTTTTTTTTTGGTTTAATATGACAGAACAAATGGGCAAATCGAAAACAAAGGTCCCCAACAGCGAAATTTTACATTAAAACCTTAAAACAATTTTCATATTTTATATTTGAGTAAGACAAAATATACTCGAAAAACACTCTGCTAACACAATTAGTCCAGAAAAGACGTAAAGGATACAATTAACATAATGGCTGTAGAACCGTAGCTCTTGGGGGACAGGAGGGGTTTCACAAACAGGCTAAAAAATTAACCTAAAACATTTAACAACCAGTTGAAAATGTCCAAAACACATTAACAATAAAAAAAGTTATGCCCCTTCTCATTAATAGCAAACAGTGCTTTTTATTTCCCTTTAACAACACAAAGTAAAAATTTAACAGAACAGAAAAACGCCAAATAGTCCAAAAACCATGAAAAAAAGTTTACAACTGATTTATTTCACCAAAAATATTAAATTACGACTTAAAATGCCCAAAATATATTAACAGAAATAGTCTTGACCCTCTCTCTTATGGTCCTTGTGGTGGTGTTTTTATGGTCAGTGCGGATAGAGCTAACGAGTCCACCGTATTAAAAACTTTTTATTAAAAACTTTTGATGTTTAGGGACCGACCATTTAACCTGAAGGGGGGCGGGGTATGGTTTTTTCTGGACAGAAAATTTTTTTGCGCTCCGCGCGAAACAAATTATTTATTTTTTTCACTCGTATCAAAATATTTTTTTTCAAAATTAACATTATTTTATTTTTTGGGGGCAGAATGCCTCCTTCAGAAAAATTTTTGGCAGCCAAAATATTTTTTTCACATATAATCAGATCCAAAATATTTTTTTAGAAAAAAACCATAGCCCCCCCCCCTTTTCAAGTTAAATGGTAGGTCCCTAAACAAGCGGAAAGTCACACGTATGTATTTCATTCTATGATTCGCCAAAGAAAAAGATATAAAAAGGATCCCTAGAGCTACGTACGGTTCTTCAGCAAAACTGACATAATATTAGTAGTTAACTATGGGGAAAAGCCGTAGGTTTTCAAAAAACGTTTTTTGAAAACCTACGGCTTTTCCCCATAGTTAACTACTATCTACGGGACTAACGAAAATAAGCAATTGTTATTCACTACAGTTGAGACGGGTAAAACGGGCTAGATTCTTAGTTCACTCACATTTTTTACGTTGCTTGCGGTTTAAGCATCTCATAAGTAAAACAAAAATCTTATAGGTTTTACTCTTTTTCCAACGCTCAAGACTCTTGTTTAACCTGTTTAAGACACTGCTTATAAACTCTATCATTTTTATATAAGAAATAAAAATAATAATCCAGTATAAAAAATGTTTAGAGGAACACAGTTCTATGATAGATATGAGTATTG
>MJUU01061857.1:8059-19632 GCA_002080025.1 Modiolus philippinarum | reverse complement strand
CTTGGGATGTCGGTAACTGCAGTTACCGATATCACATTTACCCCAGTGATTATGGCGCACCAAACCTCCACTTCTATTGCGTTAGTGTCCGGTATCAACTCAACAGCAAATGTCTATGACAGTAAAAAGAAATGAAAAACAAGAAGCTTGAATCACAGTTCCGACAGAAACTTCAATTTATTTTTACAAGGGACTGATATCTATTGAAGAACTTTTTTAAATTATCGTATGAGACGATATTTTTTTAAAGCCTTGATTGATAAGGCGGTCACGAAGATAACTATGTCTAATGGAAAAGTCTGTATTATTTGTGCTAGCTCTCGCGTGACGCATACTCTCCGTAAGCAGGAGAAGTTGGAATATTAATGTCCATGCTAGGGAAATTGGTAATTTTGAAATTAAAATCGCCCCTTTTTCGTAAATTTTAGTACTGAGATGACGGTTTTCGAAATGTAATTCCAAAAAGATGTAGATCGTGAGGTTTTTGTTGTTTCCTTTGGCTGTAGTTCTAGAGGATATAGTGATGGGATCCGTTTAGCAGAAGATGCGTTATTAATTGAATGAACATAATCAATTTATCTTTACGTGGGATTGAAAAATCTAGCATCTTTTGTTTTATCTTTTTTTTTTATATTTTATCTGCACTGAAGAGACATAAGTTGTCGAAATGCGCATATGCAGAATTTAAATTCACAGTAACTTCGGTATTTAGTTATTTACGACTCCCTGAAGGAATTCAATCTCGTAGGAATATAAAAACAAGTCTACGAGTCGCGGAGCACAATTTATGCCCATTGGTTTACCAACTTGCTGTTGATAAATACCGGTAGCACCTCCAAATATATTATCAATAAGAAAATCAAGTATACTGCACACCTGTTTTTCACTACAGTCACTGCATAGAAGATCTAACAACACCCCATTTTACTTTCTGTTTCGATAATTCGATAATTCATTCGGAATCCTTTCCTTTTTTCATGAGCACAATATCTTCAGAATCATGTAGACTGGATTCTGATTGGTTGATGTCAAAGGTCATAGAATTGAAAGTAAAATGGGATGTTGTTAGATTTACCATGCAGTGACTGTAAAGATCAATTGGCAGATCTAATTTTAATCAGATTGGCCTGTTTTTCATCGTAACATACTTTTCTTGTAAATTTGTTTTTGAAAAAAAAATGTGGATTTATAACCTAATACAACATTTTTCTTTAATCGGCAAAAGCTTGTTTGAATGATACGTAATAGTTATACCATGAGGTAAAGGCGTTTCTGGAAAAGAAACCTCGACGGCCGGAGGCCGGAGGGGTTTATTTTTCCAAAAACGCCGTATACCGAGGGGTATAACTAACTTACGCCCAAGGTAAAGGGAAAAGTATTTATCTTATCATAATAAAACACTCAAGAAATATAAAAACCCCAAAACATATATAATCTTTATCAAACGTACCTTTTACTATAAAACCCCGTTGGATACCTTTCATGACTGAGTTCTTCTCAAACAAGATCTAGGCTATTTTTAATGTCAAACATGTCACGTAGACATCGAGTTCTTTGATGTATAAAACTACACAAACAAGTCGAGTTAGCCGTATGAAAAGACCAGTGAGTTCAAAGGACAAATCAGTAATGAGTGTGACAAATATAAAAAGGTTAACAGAATGGATTTGTTTGCCATTTGTTGAAATATTTCAATGTGTGGATATACAGTGAATAAGAAGATAAAATATAGATTGTGATTTATACATCAGTATAGTTTAATTCCGAAATTATATGGCAGAAATTAAGCTTACCAAATTGGGCGTCTTTCAGTTTCTTCCTTTCTTCAAAATATTGTAAGTATAAAATTTTGTTTTGTTCCTTTAATCATTTAGCTGTTTAGAAAAATACGTTTTGCTTTTTTGCAAAGAAATGTGTAAATGCAGGTCATATAGTTTTAATATCTTATGAGGGAGGGAGGGACAACTTGAAACTTATGATTTTCAAATATATTCTACCTATTTATCATTTCAACAATTGATATATTGGGGGGAGGGCTATATCATCATGATTTGATATGTCTTGTAGTAAGAGGTTTGTCAGGTTGGAGTAGGATCAGACTTTGATTAAGACAAGCCCTTTTCCAATAAATGAATGAAACGCAGCAGTCAAAAACTGCACATCCCCCCGCTCCCAGCAAAGTCAAAACGCACGAATTTTTGTGAACGCATGTATCATTGACAATCAGACCTTGACCGTTATCGCGAGCTTACAGTGAATGTTGATGTATTTATTTGTGCTAACCTGGTAAATTGAGAAATATTTCCTTCAAGTTTGAATCACTGAAGCTATCTTAATACTATAAATCAATATACATGGAATATAAATGTACAAATATTAATAATTATTATTGAATGATTATATCTTCTGCGAAATAAACTCTGTTTCAATAAACTCTGCCTAGCTGAAACCATCAGTGAACCACAAACATAAAATTAATATGTATGTATGTATGTGGGGCCGACCCCCGGGGATGACCACTAAACTTGTTTTGTCATGCCCACTAAGAATATATATGGTTTAGGGGTGGGGATCTCAACTGTTTTTGAGATAACTTGTAATTTTCTAAATGAAGGGGGCGGGACCGACTCCCGGGGGTGATCATGTAACTCGTCTTGTCATGCCCATTAAGAATATAAATGGTTTAGGGGTGGGGATCTCAACTGTTTTTGAGATAACTTGTAAATTTCTAAATGAGGGGGTTGGGGCTGACCCCCGGAGGTGACCAAGTAACTCGTCTTTAAATGTGGAATATAAATATATATGGTTAAGGGGTGGGGATATGAACTGATCTTACCATATTTTGAGATTTTACATATTAGGGTGTAGCCCCACCCCCCGGGCCAAAATCAAAATTCCGAAACCTTTGGCACAGACAACTCCCCAAGTGTTACTAGTGTACCTAATTTCATGCTTCTATCTTCTACGGTGTAGGAGGAGTTCTTGGACAATCGTTTTTAGACATTTTTTAACCCCTTAGGGCATTGCCCCTAAGGGCGGGATCAAAATTTTGATACCCTCTTTCAACTTGGGAAAGGCAATATAAGTAGTGACATAAGTTCCAATATCCTAGCTTTAACACTTTTGGAGATATCTCCATTTATTGGATATCGCGAAATTTGTTTTTCGCTCATAATTTGGCCCCAAGGGGTCGAATTCCAATTTTTAGGGGTCTATTCCCTAGTGGGTCATATACTCTTCCATGATGCCAAATTTTAAGTTTCTATCTGTTGCGGTTTCAGAGATATGCCTTGCCACTACAGACGTACGTACGTACGTACGTACGTACGGACGGACTGCATTACATGATCCCCCCGCTTTCGCTAAGCGGGGGGATAACAACGTTTTGACAGAGCTCGGACAAAATATTGACTAAACTGTATGGCTCCATTCAAATACATTTGCACCGTGAAAAGATGACCCTATGTAGCGGTATATCTTTTGTGAATAGTACTTTAAGGTATTGGCTATTTTCCTCGATATGACTTTTTTTCTCTTACTTATACACTGCCTGGATTTTTTTAAAATATTAAATAGGGCGACAAAGTTTTTGAAGTATGGCACAATCGTCTATAGAAAATTAATGTAAAAGATTTTGAAAGGATTTCACAGGATCAATATCACATTTCTTATGATGGGTCGAATTCAAAAAATTCATTGTTTTATAAATAGTCTAATTGCAATTTATTTTTTTTTGTCCCGTGACTGCGGATAAAAAAATATTAATAAATGTGATTCTCAGTAATTTGATCTTTAATGATACTGTTACATAGTCATAAGGTGAAAATATTGTTAAAATATCAATTCTAAATTTTTAATGGGGTTTCTTGTGTTTTCATGGTTATCTCCCCATTTTCACGCCATACCGGGCCAATTAAAGGGGTGCATTTTTTAATTTTAAAATGGTGTTAGCTTCCCAGAAAGTCGCAGATTTTAGCATAGCCCGTAGCATTTCATATCCAAAAACGTTGGGTCGGGACGGGAGATATTGGCAATATCACACTATGTTGAACACATTTTTGGTATCTGTCCGTGTCTAAAAGTACCCTTGTTCAAAGCTGTCATTCGGTTACGCCGATAAAAATGATCGTGAGGGATTTGTAACGGCGGTTAAGTCATGAGACCGGATCGTGAGGGATTTGGTGACGCCATCGTGAGGGATTAAATTGACAATTATTTTGAAAAAACTTGATATTTTGAAAAAGGAGAGAACTTACTGGGAAGAAGAAACGTGTCTGTCAAAATGATTATTATCAGACAATCGTTTGGGACCAAAAATATTTAAAAGGTACAACATGCTGCTCAGAATTACAAAAGGCGACGTTGAACCGTACTGACTTTTTGAAGATTCGTAGCACATTTTTTGCTCTTTTTGAAAAAATGCCTTTGCTCGGTGTTCCAATTTGTGCTACAACGTCTATTCCTTATATAATGCTTACTAATTATGGGTTTGCTTTTTGTACTGGGTAAACGATAGATACACAAAATATGATTTTGTGCATTTTCATTCCAAAATGATCGTGAGGGATGAGGTGACGAAATTTATGATCGTGAAGGATTAAGCTTAACCATGATTGTTAGAAGAGAAATGTGTTTTTTTTTCTTTTGCTCTCTTATTCATTTTTGTATATGTGCGTGTCTTTATTTTTCTTTACTGTGCCGTGCTCATGTTATGTCTTTTTTTCTTTGTTTTTCTGATGTTGCCATTGTCCTTGGATTGTTCGTTTAAGACTGACAGTTCGGTTCTCACTATTGCGATATCAAAAAGCACATTAAACAATGATAAGATGCTATTTTCAAAAGTGTAGTAGTGTTTATTATTGCATTATTCTTGTTACCGCGGAAAACATGTGAATATGTATTCACTATTGAATCAAATTGTCGGATTCCTGAATTCTTGTCGTTTTCGTCTATGGTCTCAAAAAAGATTTAAACTTAATTTTTCCATATAACTAAATACCATACTTACTGTGAATTTACTTTCTGCATATGCGCATTTCGACAGCTTATGTCTTTTCAATGCAGATAAAATCTAAACGTTTGGAAGACCATATACTCAAAGACAGAGAAAATCAAAGTACTGAAGTACTGTTTAGTCGGATTTACGCTTTAATTTCGTACAAGGTAATCGTAAAATTGTTTATTGTGCAACAAAATACTGTATATATGGGAAATGTTGGAGGTATAGAAGATGAAGAACAATAAATGCATTGATCCATTTGGTTAATTTTACCATGTATCTGTAGGAATTTTGTGTCATGTACATTTACTCGTTGACAATATCTCTTGTTTTTGCATTTATGACAGAGTTTGTCTCTCTTGAAGTGTGGAGTTCTTATAAATATCTCCATTGATTGAGGTGCATGCTCTCTACTTTTCTTTGGTTAATATTTTCAAAATTTTACATTTTGGCTTTCATATTTTTTTAAAAAATCATACTATTTTTTACCATCTGTAGTTTTAATGCCCACATCTCCCCAATTTGTTTGCCAAGTTATCTTGCAACCAACTCGATGAATATCCTGTAGTCGTTTGTATTTCGAATTGTCTTTTGGTCCTTCTGTCGAGCAATGGATGACAGTGTTTATTAGGGTACTTTGTCCGATATGTTTATGTCTGTTGACGATCCCTCATCCATTGACGTAGACAACCATGGACGTAGCGTTGTTCGACATCCAGCAAGTGAATTCTGCTCAAACCGATGAAACTAGTGCAGGTGTATTTGCTCATTGTTGAAAGCCTCATACATTTTGTATATTTTTGCGTCTAGTAAATGGGTATGACAAACGCATATCTTTTGGTAGTGGTTTAGTTACTACGCTAGTTGATTGCAAGGCTATATTCGTTGAAAGCTGTCAAATGTCTAGTGCAGGGATTTACCTCCACGTCTGTCAGGTGGGGTCCCGGGGACCCACCATTCAAATTTCCCTGGGTCCTTCTGAAAAAAATGTGGGTCCAAGGTGGTCACATAACTTTTTCTTGATCAGTTAGTTTTAATTTTACGTCCAGAAAGCAATATTTTTGCTTTATTAGGATGAAAGCCAGTTAATCAATTCAAAATATTACACACAAAAAAGAAATACAGGTGGAAGGGACAAAAGCGGTGACGAGTTTGATTGGAGGAATAAATTTCCTGCCCCTACCCATTTCTTCAATTTTCCTGTCCAGTGAAATGAGTAGGAAATGAAGCCTTCTATATACGACCACCATCAAGTTGGCAACAAATAATAATAATAATAATAATAAAGAATGGGTCATGACACTGAAAGGGGCATGACGTTTCTCCACACTGTTTGGCTGAAATGGTTGTGGTTAGGCTTTCCGTAATATGACCTGACTACCCCGCATAGACGTGGCATTTCCCTATCTACAATCGAGGGACGCGCCCGGCAGCTCAGACTGCTCTGTAGCCGGAGTCGCTGAAAACCAATGCCGGTTGAATTTCACTTACAACAAAGATACATTGCATTATGATGATAACGTGCAAGTTTTAAAAAAGCAAGTTAGTGGTGTGTTTTCTGTATTTAACCCAGCCCGAACACAAATGTCACAAGTCATGATGCCGTCAATCAATCTAGTCATTCTAGAACATATTTATTTGACTTCCTCTTTACCTGGCTTTCAGCTGTTTATTTGCTCTCACTTTTTTCCCGACGCCTTTAAGTTAGTTTTTTCTACTCTATTTCTGATGGCATGCGTGCGCACATGTATTTATTTGACTAATAATGGTAACATCCGATGGATTCCCGAAAAAGAATTTAGAAATAGAAACAAATTGTTTAGAGCGTCTCTGATTGATCTTGAATTGCAAAGAGCATTCTTTCAGGTAAATTGAACAGATTCTCTATTCTACACAACTTAGAGCCGTGTCTAATGTACGTAGCATATTTATACACTAATTATGTTGCGTCCCGTCGGACTCATATTGTAATAAAATGTGCGTCCTGTCATTTATTTTTGCGTACCAGACGCGTGTTTTACGCGTCCCGTAAATCCCTGCTAGTGTCGGTTAAACAGGTTGATTATAGCACTTGGACAAATGTTATTGATAATACGGGGAATATAAAAGGTTTCTTAATTAAACTGCAAAATGTTAGTTCCAAAGAACTGACGTATGTTCTGTTTTAGCTGATACAAGTAAGCGATGACAATGTGATATATGAAATACTTATTTGAAGATTTGAATACAAATAATACCCAAGTTGCATAAAAAACAGTAAATTTCGTTATGCTGTATATACGTGTTTCATATGATGCTTTTATGGTCTCAAACGATACAATGTAAAAGAGAAATTCTGTAATACATTGGTTTAGACAGCATACGTGGACATATTTAGTTGACAAATTTTTATCTAGCAATTCCATAAAAATGTTTTGGTATGTTAACATTTAAAATGGATAAAAGAAGTACGTCACCATGATGTAAATGCCGTATCTTGACCATATTAGGATTCCGAAGTAATAAGGGAACATCTTGCATACAATGTAACTGTCGAAATTTGGCAAAACACATAATTTCCTTAACTTCGAAAAGGGGATTCAAATGAGATCCAGAAAAAGGAGAGGTTCCAGTCTAATTTTTGCCATTTTGTTTAACTGTTGACTAAATTCTGCACGAAATTAATTTTTTTAAATCGAGAAAAAGGGAGGTTTCCAAGCCCGAAGTCCTCTCTTAATCCGCCAATAAAAACACGAATAATTGTTCATCCTTTGTCTCTTAGAGGGAAATATATTGCCAATTTCATATTTTTTTTCAATATCGATACAAGAGCCATATAAGTTAAAACTTTGAATCAATTCTGAATCAAATTAGCGCTACGTGCAAACTACACTTACTAAACTAGAAAGAATTCTAATTCCTCGGTTTACTTTTTTTAATTTATTTTTTTGCATCGTTTAAATTAAGAAACATTACAATGTTCAGGTCACAGGTTATTGATTATTATTTCTACAAATACGGTAATATGTGAGAACTAACTTGTCACGTGACACTCGGTTAACTGCTAAAATATTCCCTCCGCAATTCTATTTTAATTAGGCTTACAGCTTACATTTATTTGTCATATTTCTTATGCTGTTTACAATAATGTTAAAGAAGAGATTCGCAATGAATTTGGTCGCAAAAAGTTAATTTTTGATCTCGAAGTGAATATTCATACCCGGGATTTTTCTGAAGAAAGTGACAGCATAAGAAGGATTTACGTACCGTAAATCCTCCTAAAAAATCAAAGTACTGAAGTACTGTTTAGTCGGATTTACGCTTTAATTTCGTAAAAGATAATCGTAAAATTGTTTATTGCGCAACAAAATACTACATATATGGGAAATGTTGAAGGTATAGAAGATGAAGAACAATAAATGCGTTGTTTCCTTTGGTTAATTTTACCATGTATCTGTAGGAATTTTGTGACATGTATATTTACTCGACAGTATCTCTTGTTTTTGCATTTATGACAGAGTAGTGTGGAGTTCTTATAAATATCTCCATTGATTGAGGTGCATGCTCTCTACTTTTCTTCAGTTAAAATTTTCAAAATTTTACATTTTGGCTTTCATATTTTCTTAAAAAATCATACTATTTTTTACCATCTGTAGTTATTATGCCCACATCTCCCCATTTATTTGCCAAGTTATCTTGCAACCAACTCGATGAATATCCTGTAGTCGTTTGAATTTCGAATTGTCTTTTGGTCCTTCTGTCGAGCAATGGATGACAGTGTTTATTAGGGTACTTTGTCCGATATGTTTATGTCTGTTGACGATCCCGCGTCCATTGACGTAGACAACCATGGACGTAGCGTTGTTCGACATCCAGCAAGTGAATTCTGCTCAAACCGATGTGCAGGTGTATTTGCTCATTGTTGAAAGCCTCATATATTTTGTATATTTTTGCGTCTAGTAAATGGGTATGACAAACGCGTATCTTTTGGTAGTGGTTTAGTTACTACGCTAGTTGATTGCAAGGCTATATTCTTTGTTTAGTGTCGGTTAAACTGGTTAATCAAATGTTATTGATAATACGAGGAATATAAAAGGTTTCTTAATTAAACTGCCAAATTTTAGTTCCAAAGAACTGATGTATGTTCTGTTTTATTTGATATAAGTAAGCGATGACAATGAGATATATGAAATACTTATTTGATCATTTAAATACAATTAATACACAAGTTGTGTTACAAAGTGGTTTCTGGCGGGCTCAATAAACACCATAACGCCAATCACAATTAGGGTTCTTTATTTGTAGTTCAAGAAGAAATTACATACAGACGAAAAACCCTGTAATAACAATAATAAATATAAAAATAACAATATCACATATTACAAATTATTTAGCATACATATCACATAAAAAACAGTAAATTTCGGTATGCTGTATACGTGTTTCATATAATGCCTTTATGGTCTCAAACTATACAATGTAAAAGAGAATTTCTGTAATACATTGGTTAAGACAGCATACGTGGACATATTTAGTTGACAAATTTTTATCCAGCGATTCCATGAAAATGTGTTGGTATGCAATTATCATTGAAAATGGATAAAAGAAGTACGTCACATGTAAATGCCATATCTTGATCATATTAGGATTCCGAAGTAATAAGGGAACATCTTGCATAAATTTGGCAAAAAACATAATTTACATGATCAACGGATCCAAACTTCGAAAAGGGGGATTCAAATGAGATCCAGAGAAAGGAGAGGTTCCAGACTAATTTTTGCCATTTATTTTTAACTGTTGACGAAATTCTGCACGAAATTATTTTTTTTTAAATCGAGAAAAGGGGGAGGTTTCCAACCCCGAAGTCCTCTCTTAATCCGCCAATAAAAAAGCATGAATAATTGTTCATCCTTTGTCTCTTAGAGGGAAATATATCGCCAATTTCATATTTTTTCAATATCGATACAAGAGCCATTTAAGTTAAAATTTTGAATCAATTCTGAATCAAATTAGCAATACGTGTAAACCACGCTTACAAAACTAGAAAGAATTCTAATTCCTCAGTTTATTATTTTTATTTAGTTTTTTGCATCGTTTAAATTCAGAAACATTTCAATATTAAGTCACAGGTTATTGATTATTATTTCTACAAATACGGTAATATGTGAAGTTATTTATAAATACTTGTCACGTGACACTAGGTTAACTGCTAAAATATTCCCTCCGCAATTCTATTTTAATTGGACTTATACCTTACATTTATATGTCATATTTCTTATGCTGTTTACAATAATGATAAAGAAGTAATTCGAAATGAATTTGGCCGCAAAAAGTTGATTTTTGATCTCGAAGTGAATATTCATACCCGGGATTTTTCTGAAGAAAGTGCCAGCATAAGAAGGATTTACGTACCGTAAATCCTCCTAATCAATATGATCTAAATGTAAAGCCAAAATCAGCTAAGGACAGAACTTTGCAAGAGGGAGATACTCCTTACTTTTCAAAAAAAATTACAAAAATTTAGATATTCCGAGTAATTCAAGTGAAATTCGATTGACCTAGAATACTGGAAAAGCTCTTAAAGAGACCCGCATAACACACTTTTAACTGAGAAATATGTTTATCAGCATTTCATCGAAATTTGTTTTATTAGCGTGATTCATCATTTCAGTTATGGGGTAATTGTGCTTGAGAGAATTTCTCATATGGATGCACTAGCATATCTTAAATTTTGACATTTTTATTGTCTTTTTAATATCAAATTGTTATTCTGGCCACCTGTTTGTTGTGCCCACATCTTATGATTTTATTATGCTAAGTGTTTCTTACTTTTATCTCGATAACTGCCCTGTGTTTGTTTAAGTGTTGTGATAGTTTTCTGTTATTCTTTTGTCGGGCAACGGATGACAGCGATTGTACACTTTGCCAGTTAATTTTATGTTTGTTGACAACAATGCATTCATTCACGAATGATAAGCATGGCTCGACAGTTAGCAATGAATTCCACTCAAGCGGTGTTAGGGGCCGTCTTGAACCTACTATGAGGTATGAGCAAAGCTCAATGTTGAAGGCCTTATGCTTATTTCAAGATGAAGAACAACAATAGAAGCTTTGTTCCATTGCTTTATATTTAAAAAATGTATTTGTAGAGGTTTGTCTCACATAAAGTTACTCCATATCCCTTCATTTCTTATTTTAGGTTTCAATTTTATTTTTTGAGGCACACCAACCTTCCTTGGATAGAAAATAACACATAAAATCAACATTTAAATCGAAATACTTTTTTTTATTAGGCTTAAACACTGAAAGAAATGCGAGCATGAGTCTTTGAAGCAATAACATTAGATATTAAGGCACGCATCATTTGATTTTCAGGGGACGGGGGCTGGTATTTTTTAGGAAAAAAAAAATTCTGGACCCGATTTTTTGCCCAAAAAATTTTCTGACCATCACCTGGGTTGAAAAATTTAATCTGGCTCTGACTTTGTCCATTAGAAAAAAAAGCCTGACTCAACAAAATTTCCTAGCATAGTGTGTAGCGGAAAATAAAATAATCCGGCTCGGGTAAAAATCCCAGCCCCCCCCCCCCCCCCCA
>MJUU01061856.1:42393-58391 GCA_002080025.1 Modiolus philippinarum | reverse complement strand
TCAAAACAAAATAAACACTATAAATATTTATTAGCAGTTATAGATGTATTTAGTAAATATGGTTGGTTAATTCCATTGAAAAATAAAACAGGAGTAACTGTAAGTGAAGCATTTAAAATTTTATTCAAAGAAAGAAAACCAATGTATATTTGGTCAGATAAAGGCTCTGAATTTTATAATCGACAAGTAAAAGAATTGTTAAAAGAAAATAACATAAAATTATATTCAACCGAAAACGAAGAAAAATCTAGCGTAGTAGAAAGGTGGATAGGAACAATGAAACAACATATGTATAGATATTTTACTGCATCTGGAACTTTTAAATATTATGACGTATTAGATCAATTAGTTAAAAACTATAATAATACGTTGCATTCTTCAATTAAAATGACGCCGGTTGAAGCGAGTAAATTAAAAAATCAATCAAGAGTTTATAAAAATTTATATCCAGAAAAAGAAGAAAAAATTAGAAAACCTAAATTCAAAGTAGGTGATCGTGTGAGAATAACAAAGAAGAAGGGTAAATTTGAAAAGGGTTATACAACTCGTTGGACAAAAGAAATATTTGTAATTGTAAAAGTTTTAAATACAAACCCTATTACTTATAAAATAAAAGATTTAAAAGGCGAAGAAATAATAGGTTCTTTTTATGAAGAAGAATTACAGATAACTAGTTTTTAATTTTTTTATTATCACTGTACTCCCAGCTTTTTTTTTGGGAGGGGTGAAAAATTTTTAAATTTTTTTATCACTTTTTTCTGTGTAACTCTTTCCCCTTCGGTGTACTCCAGGGTAATTTTTTTTGAGGGTGGGGTGAAGGTGCTAAAGCTTTTTTGTTATTCTATATAAACCTATACTGGTTATGCATATCCCGTGGGCGCGGCAAGGCGGCGGCCACGGGATATGCATAACCTTATACTACTCATGTTTGGTGGCCATGAATGCGGCATTGGCAACAAAATATGTTAAACTTGTAAGAGCTCTTTCAATCACCGTCATCCGTTTTCCGACAAAAGCACTAGTGTCTTGCACTTTAAACAGCTGGGCAGAATTACATTAAAAATAAATACGAATTTAAAGAATTTACAATTCATTTTTGTTGGCAATTTATCGTGTAGCTGTAATGTGTATTCCCTGCTGGTCAACACTGTTATATCGATCAATAAAAGATTAGCCAATCAGAGACAGGCTATATTTAGAGTGGTATATAAATCGTAGTAAGAGCGCGTGACCATTCATTAATGTATTGATTGCGCTCTTGTAAACATTGATCGTAAACCTGACCTACATAAATTTACACATTTTTAGGATTAATTTTATTATATTTCATGGACGTTATATTTTGTATCTTAAACTTTTGGAGTCAATGATGAACAAGTTGGATTTCTGTACTGTATTTTAGTTTTCGTGTTACCTTCTTATAGAGATCAGATGGATAGATACATAAATCTTGCCAGAAGTTGTAATGATCGGACATAGTTTTGTTAAGCGTTTAAAACGTTTCTGCGACTCTTGTCATTTGTACGAAAACTTTCGCTTTTATGAGGATAATTATTCTATAAACTATAGATTTTGAGAAGGTTTAACAGTAAACAAGCTGATAGAAAGTGACTTGTTACGTAACTTTAACCGTTCAGTAGATTTGTGTTTTCTGAAAATTGGAGGTAACGATGCCACCGACACATCTAAAAGTGAACATGAAATAGCACAGGACATTTTTTCAGTGGCTCTGTTTCTGCATCACGGATTGAATTTTCAGACAGTTTTTATTGGACAGCCCAGTCCCAGAAGTGAAAACGTAACATTTCCAGGTTACAACGATTAAATCATTCAAATAAACTTGTTCTTGGAAGAAAAACTGTCCGTAGAAAAGTGTGACAATATTAAATTGTGGCATCACCATGGGTTTTGGTGTAGAAAATTAAAATTTTTGTGCTGGGACGGAGTCCATTTGAACCATTTTGGCATAAGGAGCTACTTATTAGGGCCCTACTTCCAGCCGTTTCCGCTTTGGCTGTTTTTTTTTGTACGCCACCGTTTTTGTAGGCTGGTTTTTTGTGGGAGTTAACTATTATTTGTTTGTTGTACAGTAACTCCCTTTGTTGTAAATATTTACTTGTTGCGTCATTGTTTAATTAAAATGACAATTAGACCGGAAATAATTTGTTTGTTATATCTATCAGCCTCAAAAACAGAGCTTGTTTCGTTTGAGTCAAATCGACGGACAGAAATGCCAAAGTTTGAAAGAATGATAGTATATCTATATGGGATATTATGAGAAATTCTCTTACGAACAAGTACGCCATAACTGAAATATATATACACAGCATAAATCTCTTGCGGGACAAGGAATCTTTTAAAGGACTCCACACCGAAAGAGAGACAAACTGTAGTTGTAAATGATGATTGAATATTGTTTAACGTCTACTCAGCAATATTTCAGCTATATCAAGACGAGAACAAGTTTGTTAATAAATAATCACTTTGGGGTATGGAAAAGGCCATGGGACGGGAAATTCTGACTGCCACTGGAAAAGCAGGGTGAAATTCAAAAGGGCGGAGAATTTAGCCTTGTAGCCGGTCACCTACGGACCACTCAAAAAGGGCTTGCTACAAGGGTTCTTTAACGTGCAGGAAGCGTGGCATTTCTTCCAACACGTGGACCTGAGTTTACATCCCATCCGAAAGATGGGTTGTGTATTTATTCATCCCGCACAACCACGGAATGGGTCATATTTCTATATCCCGGGACCCTCGGGGTCAGTCCCCGTTTAGGAGGGTTACACCCCGCAAGCCGGAGTTACTAGGTCCTATTTCTATATCCCGGGGTTCCCTCGGGGTCCTCTGTGTGGAAGACTCATACTCCAAGCTCAGAGGATGCTGCGGGCCTATTCATAAGCCGGGACCGCGCACGGCGGTGTAAATGATGAATAGAAGAATATGGTGTAAATGTACGCGAGACAAATCTCTACAAATATATGGTAAAACAAGGAAAAGAAATACCCTTCATTGTTCTTCATCCCGAAGTCACCACGAGGCCTTCGACAATAGACTTTGCTAATATCTCGTAGTAAGTTCAAGACGGCTCCTCGCACCGGTTTAAATAGAATTCTTTGTCCTGTTGATTCCACTTATTGTGCACAATTTTGATAATAGATCTAGTATGGTTTGGCCCTTTTGCTGCTGATGAGGGATAAATTGCCAAAATGACCATCCAGTCCATTCAAATTAATAACAGTTTGATTGTTTATACGAATTGTAGTCTAAGGTGCATTTACTTAATTTTCTCTTGTAAGATATTCTTAACATCTACTTTGAGCAACAATGCAATTTTTTAGTTCGAAATGTTCAATGAATATACAAACATGACAAACAGACACACGGAGCTCTACCTAAATCAGTAAAAACCTTAATTACAAATAAAAATATGATGTTAATGCACAAGGGACGAATTCCTTACCAAAAATGGACTCGACTACCCCCCCCCTCTCCCCCCGGCATGGCATCCCACTATCCACCAACTGGGGACGCAG
The DNA here is from genome assembly GCA_002080025.1 of Modiolus philippinarum. NCBI lineage: Eukaryota > Metazoa > Mollusca > Bivalvia > Mytilida > Modiolidae > Modiolus > Modiolus philippinarum. The sequence goes on along the minus strand of MJUU01061856.1, from coordinate 54,858 downwards.
CCGGCATATTTAGGCGGATTCCCTGAAAGTCGATTCAGGTGCCGGGTCTAGTTTAGAAACAAAATATACATTTCTGTCAGACTTATAATTGAACACTTCGGAATGCAGTCTCGGATGTATGGCACGCCGTTTTCATATTTATTCGCTATTTAAGATATCTTATATAATATAAAAGATATCTTATTTAATTTAGAAGATATCTTATATATTATATGAGATATCTAATATATTAAAGAAAATATCTTATATATTAAATGAGATATCTTATATATATATATATATTTATATAAGATATCTCATATAATATATAAGATATCTTATATAATATATGAGATATCTTATATATTAAATAAGATATCTTATAAATTAAAAATATATAAGATATCTTATATATTAAAAGAGATATCTTATATATTATATAAGATATCTTATATAATTGAATGAGGTTAAAAATGAAGTCTCCCTGGACTTAGATTTTTCAGCCAATCAATATATAAATATTCTGGGTTAGTTTCCTCGTATAGCTCGACAGTTAAGAAACCAGTCGAAATATTTTGGCGCGCTGCAACAATGGCCGCAAATAGGATTTCGGAAGCATTAAGCATCGGCATTCGAGCAATAGAACGAGAGATGAATGATTCTGACAGTGACGACCAGGCGTCGTCGATGTATAACAGAACGCTATCAGCCTTTTCAAACAACAGAAGCTCAACTTCGAGTAGAGGTTCAGGTGCATTTCTTGAAGAGGGTGGTGAACGTAATTTTTCGTACTTCGCACGCACGAGGGAGGGGTGGGGGTCACTTCTGGTGAAATCGGGAACAGACCTGCCGCTGGAATTTTGAAAACGCCCCATTTATAGCGCCCTCAACAAAATCGCGACCAGTAAATGTCGAAATTAATCGATCCAATTGTAAAGTAAATATATGTAACTTGAGCAAGAAAACCGTTAATTTCACTTCAGGAGCTTACTTCAATACGGCCTGATGATAAATAGTTGATTAATTACTTCAAAAAGTATGGATTCTGGTCATTAGTTGTTAATTTATGACCCGTTGATATTCAAGATGTCAAAAATTACGACCCATTCATATAGTTGACAATCTTGTATCCCGTCTTGTATAGCTAAAATAAATACTATCTTCCTCAGTAATTTGAACTCGGTGATGTCATTGCAGCTTATGTCCACTATATTAAATAGTAACTCAGCAGTCATCTTGAAATTAACTCGCTTTATTAATGGTGAATAAAAGGATATGGAGTAAATGCACATGAGACAAAGTCTCTACAAATACATGGTAAAAAACAAGCAAAGGAACAACGCTTTTATTGTTGTTCTTCATCTTGAAGTCACCATGAGGCCTTCAAGAATGAGCTTTGCTCATACCTCATAGTAAGTTCAAGACGGCCCCTAGCACCGGTTTAAGCGGAATTCTTTGCTAATTGTCGAGCAACGCTACATCCATGTCTTTCTTGGTCATGGGTGCGGGATTGTCAACAAACATCAATTAAACTGGCAAAGTGTTCTTAAAATCACTGTCATCCTTTGCCCGACAAAAGCACTAGTGTTTTAAGCTAGTGGATAACTACAACATATAGACAAACACAGGGCACTCATCAAGTCGAATGTAAGAAAACTTGGCGTTATAAAATAGTGAGATGTGGGCACTTAAAACAGATGGTCTGGATTACATTTCGAAATTAATAAAATACATGCCAAAATTTGAAAGTATCAATAGTATATCCATATGAGAAATTCTCTCACGCACAAGTACACCATAACTGAAAAGACTGTGTTTTGATGAGAAAATTTGTTTAAAGTTTAGTTAATCGTTAGTTTACAGTAGATATGATGTTACAAAATTAATCATAATATGTTAATATAAACCACTGTCACTCCAAAATACATGTGTTGGTTAGTGTAATGTTTGTGTTATTTCTTGGTTACTTCTTTACATGCCATAACCATTTATTGTAAATATGTTTGTGCAAATAAAATATTGTCTGTTGTAAAAACAGACCCATTCCATCGGCACGTCTGTATATACCCCTTTAAAGGAAGTGAACCCTATGTTCGTACGATCCCCCCTAACCATCTCAGAATTTGTTTTCACAAATAATAACCCATCAGAAATACCAAAAAATGTTGTCACCCAGAAATATTGAATTGGAAAAGAGAAACCTCTCCGAAAATACAGGCATAAAATATTTACCCGTCAGAAATGCCTTAACATTCAATTTATATTGAAGGACCATTTATCTCCCCTCAGAAATAATTATTAAGCAACACCCCTCAGAAAGGATGATAATATGACCTATTGCTTCTCGGATCCTTCAGAAATAAGAAATATAAATGGGACCCCTCAGAAATTGCCTTCACCCCCCCCCCCCCTTTTTCAGTTATGAAATGGAATAGCCCATTAGAGGAAGCTCATACAGAAGAAAGAAAGATGTCTCTGCAAAATAAAATGCCTGTCTGTCTACAAAAACTTCATTTGAAGTAGCCTGTTAATCATTGCTTTAATGGAAGTTACAAAACAAGAGACCATTGAAGAGTATACTGTAATTTGATGTATATGTTGTGCCCTATATGAATGAGAGATACTTGTGTTGTACAATAAATTGCACATTGTCTTGATCTTTCCTACATTTGCACGAGAATTTGTACGATACATCGGCCTAAGAATACTGAAGCAAAAAGTTAAAAAATGGAAACATTCCAAAATCGAAAATCCAAAAACACGGCAAATCTGACAGATGCAACAAAAATAGACATAACATGCCAAAGACAAAACAAACAAAAACACAACTAGAATGCTACAAAACTAAAGCACCAGCAGTGTGAATCCACAAAAAACTGGAGGTATCATCAGGTCCTCCGGAAGGGTAAGCATGATCTGCTCCATTCGTGGCACCTGTCACACTGCCAATGAACAGTCCGGTGTTAAGTCACAGTCAGTGTTTGTCAGTTTGGATATGAACATACATGTAAAGCTACCAGGATTTAATGTCAGTAAAGTAGTTACATAGGCTAGACTTTTTTCCTGTTTTCGTAACTATAAATGGTAGGTTAGTGACATTTGATACATGTTTCATCTTGAGTAGTACATGACAGTCTGCCATATGGCCTTAGCCCTTGACCTCAATTTCACGGTCTAGTGAACACGTAAAGTTACAGTTATTTGGTCAGTTTCTCAGTAACATGAGAGCAGGCCACAGTTTCGTACATTTTTCTAGAGTCGGAGTGTGTACTCTTAGGTTTAGGTAGTAACATATTATTTATCAGTTTAAACAGAAAAAAATTAAGTTTTTTGTATTCATTTGCTGGGAATCATGCCTATCTTCAATTCTGAGTGCCAGAAATAAAAATTAAGAATTAATTTGGATTTTTTTAAAGGGAGACTACTCCATATATTCATCCTGTGAAAACCGCACATTCTTCAAGCTGTACTTTGAGGTAACATAGCTTTCTTCGGAACTTATCAACCTCCTTTCAAAGTCCACTTTTTTTTAAAGTTCATGTTCTGTCCTTTAGAGGGTTAAAAAATGAATACCGTTATTCACGGAAAATATTGGTTTGAGTGTCTGAAATTAGTTAACATTGGACCCTATGGAAAAATGCATGCAAAGATCTTCTTCTAGAGAACAACTGAATGGATTTAAACCAAACTTTGCATTAGGGTAGAAACGATTCACCGAAGTTTCGATGAACCACGGTTTTTTTATTCGATTCGACTTTTTGTACTTTAAACCTGTATTTCGGTTCGGTTCGGTCCGGAATGTTCCATGCATTACAAACATGGTTGGCAATTCAGTCGCAGACAAAACGACCGTTGATGGCAGAATAATCAATTCAAATAACATATTTCAATTAAAAATGTGTCTATAGCGACAACGCTGACTTTATTCATCAAAATATTCAAGAGAAGTTGTCAACAGAAGCCAAAATTCTTCGTTAGTAACAGTGGAATGTAAACTTCCGGTTTCGCGATATACTTAATAACCGCAAAAAAGCAGCAAAGAACAAAACCAAATACAGACGTGTACATAAATCCGACCTGCCGATCCTAGATTTTTTTTAGCTTGCTTCATGGACCCTAAAACATAAAGGTTTCTAAACATAGTTTGAAAATGAGACCTTTAAACATAGAGGTTTATTTGACTGTGTTGCCATTGCCCAGGTGAGCGATACAGGCTCTTGATAGCCTCTTGAGAGCCTCTTGTTTTCTGTACATTCCTAGTCATAACTGACAAATATTCTAAACAGAATTTTTCTATTTGTCCGTTACTTGACATCTAACTAATCAAGTTATGCACCTTATACTTGAGAGTTCTTGTGTACTGATTTTAGAGGTTCACAGAGCCTAAACTAGCTCATGCATTAATTTCACAACTCCATCCTAACTGTTAGTCATATTCCAACTGAACTTTTAGAATGTCTTGTTCACATGATCAACTTGTGCACCTTAAACTTGGAATTTTTAAATTTGGGCCTAAATACTGTAACTTACTATCATACAAATGCAGGAGTATTAGTTGGGGCTCGCTGACAGCTCTAGTTTTTCATCCATTTTAGGATCAACTCTACCATTTCTACGAAGAAAGAAGAGGCCAGGGAGGATTCCAAAGCAGGTGTCATTCCATATGTTCCTCCTGGCTAAAAGATCTGATTTCTTGCCACCTGTCGCAGAGCTTGATAGGCTAACGAGAAATGGACTTGGTATTTGTTTATTTACTAAGTGGTCCAAATAAATATCTTTTGTCCAATTATTTTATAGTACTGGAAATCAGTGACATAATGGTAGAATCTCAAAACAGGTATATTTTGTCTTCCAGTGACAGCAAATTAAAACTTTAAAATGCAGAAATAAGTTAATGTACATTGTATCACCTCTACTTTGTATGAATTGCAAAATTACATGCATGATCACCCACTTTTTCAACAATGTGAATATCCATTTAATATTTGAGCTAATTGTATAAGCACTAGTCAAATTACTTTCTCGCCCAACGAAGTTGGGGAGGGGATATAGTGTTTCGCCCTTTCCTCGGTAAGTCCGTTAGTCTGTTCATCCGTCACAAAGTTAAAGTCCATGTATCTTTTGAAACAGAATTCATAGATGAATAAGCTTTCATCCATAGATGCGGCTTGGGGAGTAATTGACATTGGTATAAGAATCAAGACATCTACATTTCATGCATGAGTGACATGGGTTAAAGTCCAGATCTAAGATACTATAGCAAGTAGAGGAATGATATTTTGTCAGTTGATGCGCCTTGGATAGTTACTAGGATCCTGATAAAATTATGTCACTTTGACCTATATTTCATGCATGACTGACTCAGGTTGAAGTTTTTGTTAAAGTCCAGATCTGAGATACAAGAGCAGGTAGAGGAATGATTTTTTGTTAGTGGTAGTCATGAGGTTCCTGATGTACATTTGGTCACTTTGACCTATATTTCACGGATGAGTGACTTAGGTTTAAGTATTTGTTAAAGTCCAGATCTGAGATACTAGAGCAGGTAGAGGAATGATATTTTGTCAGTTCATGCACCTTGGATATTCATGAGGTTCCTGATGTAAATAAGGTCACCTTGACCTATATTTCATGGATGAGTGACTTGGGTTAAAGTATGTGTTTTGGTATACAAAGTAAACCCAATGATGTATGGTTAGTTGATACTTCTTCAAGGGTGCAGCTGCTAATTGTTCTGTTATATGCAACAGACTTATATGAACAAATAGCAAACAGGCGAGGGGATTAGCTGTCGTTTCCAACTGCTCCTTTTCTCGTTATCTTGTTAGATATTTTGTAGTTTCATCATGAGAAATGTATTGCATGTGTGACATTTGTGTTTTTCATTTTACTGGAACTCAATTTTGTAGTCAACACGTTCTTTCATTTTGTTATTAATACTTGATATAGTCCAGCATTTCTGTTAAAAAAACTTGTTGTAAACAAATTAAATTACTATTATATGGTTTTAGGTTCACCTAGTCATGAATTACCAGGTCTTATGGAAACCTGTTTGAAAAAAAAAACAAGTATTGAATTGTCCAAAGACAGTAACAGATTTGGAAGACCTGATTGTAATGTTTTATCAGAGTAAGAATTTTTACTTAGATTTCTAATTATAAAGTGGTTCACATGATTGAACACTCCAACCCATGAATGAGTTTACTGAAAAACTAGATGAAGTGGTATCGAATCAGGCAAAGGACATCTGGACAAAACAGCTACAGATAATCTGCATATTTCTGTAATTATACAATAACTTGCTGAAACTGAATTCTTATGTAAATTTATGGGTTGTCAAAACTCAAACCTATTAAGGTAATTCCAATTATTATTATTATATGATTGGATTTTTTTTCTGTTTTCTAATTGGCTGAAAACCAGCTTGAAAGGTGATGAGTATGTATGATGTCAACCTAAAATGGGCTAGAAATAGCTCACAGGTTGTCTGGAATGTAATGTCAACCTCCAATGGGCTATAAATAGCTCACAGGTTTTTTAAGGTGGTTGTCCACCTTATTGCGAAGATCGGGTTCCAAAGAATGCACTACAGCTATTGCTTTTTATATGATCTACTTCAAATTGCTATAAGCTATGGCTATGTAAGCGATCAAACCAGCAAAATACCCACTAATAACGTAGTTTTTGGTGAAACAATTTCATAGTTCTCGTTTATTGCCACATAATAACAAAGACTCTGTTGCAGCGTAATGAACATACGGTCTTCAGATAATTTGTGTTAATCTGCTGTGTGTATTAATTTCTATTGCAGCTGAATCTTGTTGATATTATCAGTTACTTGATTGATTGATTGATGTTTTACGCCAACTTCAGCAATATTTCAGCTATATTGTGGCGAGAACTGTTATGTAAGTTGAACAATTATGATAAAATATCAATATAAAACCATTAAAGCTTTATACAAGTAAAACAGGAGTATAAAATATAAAAAATATAAAAACGTCATAGAAGAAATGACAGTTTAACTGTTACAATATTACAACTATAAATTAAATCCATTTAAATCTTACTAAATAAATTGATTGCTTTTAAAAATTGAAAGATTTTGTCGCCAGCGACATTTGTAAATAGGTCTTTAAGACAATCAGCTGAATGAAAATCACGCCTGATATCGGCAACATCTACACATTCAATTAAAACATGTTGAATTGTATAAGGACAATTGCATGGAATACATTCAGGTCGATCATCACTGTTGAGGATAAAACTATGTGTTGTTCTAGTATGTCCAGTACGACATCGGGTCAACANCTATATTTACATAAAGCATAATATATTCGGAACTTTTCTTTAAAGAGCGGGAAAATTTGAACTTTAAGCAGTCATGTAGGATAAATGCCGATGAGTTCCCAAAGTTCTAATATGGCGGTTTACTTTCACTTTCTCGATCACTCAAGGAGAATGTAGCGTAACTAAAAACGTCGCCGTTATGAGTTGAATGGTTTTTATACGACCGCAAAAATTTTTCCGGTCGTATAATGGTATGGTGCTGTCGTCGTCGTTGTCGTCGTCTGTAGACTCTCTTGTTTTTGGTCAATAACTTTAGTTCCAGTTGATCAATCCTTATGAAATTTTAACACAATGTTCCTTGGCACAACAGGAAGGCTTGGCTAAGTTTTGGTCATTGTGGCCCCACCCGTTTTAAGAAAAGGGGCCAAAAAGGGTTAAATTTTTTGTTTTCACATATTTATACCCCCCGCAAACAAAGTTTGGGGGGTATATAGGAATCACCCTGTCTGTCTGTCCGTCTGTCAATACTTCTCGTAAGCGCAACTCCTCTTAAACCACTTGAAGGATTTTGATGAAACTTTACACAAAGGAAGGACACTATATGGAGATGTGCATGAAGGAATATAATTATTGTCCGAAACCATGAAGGGGAGATAATTTGACTTTCGTTGATTCCCTATTTATAGGTTACCTCGTAAGCGCAACTCCTCTTAAACCACTTGAAGGATTTTGATGAAACTTTACACAAAGGAAGGACACTATATGGAGATGTGCATGAAGGAATATAATTATTGTCCGAAACCAGGAAGGGGAGATAATTTGACTTTGACTTTTCGTTGATTACCCATGCATGGGTTACCTCGTAAGCGCAACTCCTCTTAAACCACTTGAAGGAATTTAATTAAATTTTACACAAAGTGAGAACACTATATGGAGATGTGCATGAAGTAATATAATTATTGTCAGAAACCAGGAAGGGGAGATAATTCGACTTTGAGTTTTCATTGATTCCCTATGTATGGGTTACCTCCTATGCACAACTCCTCTTAATCCACTTGAAGGATTTTGATGAAACTTTAGACAAAGGCAGAACACTATATGTAGATGTGTAAAAATATCAAATAAGCTAAAAAAAGGTGAATTTTATATTTGTCTGATTTAGACAGAGTGTTTTCATTGGAACCCTTGTGAAAAGATATCAGTGTGTCCATACTTGTATTGTGTCCATACCTGTATTGTGTCCACACCAACTAAATTTTGCACTTACCATATCGATTCAGGGTTCAATGAGCGGGGGTATATTTGGCTGCCATTCGGCGACAGCTCTTGTTTACTGTAGAATCTTATTTATTTATCGGATTTTGATGGGGTTTCTTTCAGTGTGCTCCTGAGGAAATTTCCAATCAGTAGTATGGCAACGGATTTCAGGTGGAATGTACCGTTCGCAAGATAAATGGGGCCCAAAAGAGGCAAATTTCCAAAATATAAATTTCTTATTTTTAGTCAGATTTTGATGCAGGTTTTTGCAATGGATACCTGATGAAAAATTAACATAGTGCTGCACCATCAGATTTTTGATAACTTTTTTCTTTCCCAATCTATGAGGGGCCAAATAGGGCAAAAAATTGCAAACATGCGGATTGCCTAAAGTTTTTATTTTTCATCAGATTTCGATGGGATTTTTTTCTTTGGATTCCTCTTGATATAAGCTTTCAGTATGATGTCAATGGATTTGGTGTAGCTGATACCATTTCTGAGCTATAAAAGGGTCAAAGAGGAATCAGAAGGAGTCATAAGGGCTAATTTTTATTTTCACTAGATTGTGTCCAGCTAATTACTGGGTCAATCTCCTTATTGTGTCCATCTAATTATTGTGTCCATACTCACTTTAAATTACACTTGTTCAAATTTCAGTGGTCGACATGCTGCGGTCGTATCATGCTGCGCTCGGCGTAGCCCTTTATTATTTATTAGAAGAATATCGTAGAAAGTACACGTATATCAGACAGTGACTGGAGTTTTGAATATTTTTTGAAGTGGTTGATGAAACCGCTGGCGCTGATGCCAACCAATGCTTTAATTTTAAAGGCTTTTTTTCTACTAGTTAGCGCTTTCATCATGGTTACTTAGAATTCTGTTTCTGGGAAATACAATTGTGCATAGTATCTGCAATTCCTCGACCAAAGGAGTTTGGACGGAGATAAATGCCGTGCTGTTTGTCACACTAAGGTGACGACCATTTGATTTTCGGGGAGCAGGGGCTCTTGGTGATAATAATTTAATCTTGGTGCCAGTGAAAATAAATATTTGTATCCTTCTTGTCATTAAAATAAATAATTCAATTTTGAAGAATTTTGTGTTGCAATTGCAAATGAGTGGATGTGACATTTGGTGAAAATATATATTAGAGTCATATTAATTTGTTTTCGATTTTCATGAAACTAAATCATTTTTTCTAGGCAATTCGCCAAGACCCCCTGAAACAATGTTTANAATCAAACTTGAGATTATCAGCACTAAACTTCGGATAGCTAATCCATAATCCACAATGTGATTCTCACTTATTTTTTTACATCAAATATTACTTGAGCTGTTAAAAAGTTTTTCTTTCTAATTTTTCCTAAGTATTGATACTAGTTTTTCCCTGAATTTGAGATCAAAATCTCCATGATCGAGGTCAGCTACACATCATATATTCATTGCTGACAAAGCCAACCACCTTTCAGTGCAGACTGCACTTTGATATGGAATGTAATTACAACCTGCAATGGGCTAAAAATAGAAATAAAAATTCCACCATATTTAGGAACAACATTTATTTGATGAGAATGTTTTAATGTTATTGTTATTTTTTAGCTCACCTGGATTTCAGTTGCCATGGAAACCAAACCAGAAAACTGAAATTGTAGATTAAACTAGAGGCTCCCAGGAGCCTGTATCGCTCATCTGGCTTTCAGTTGCCACAATGAAGCTAACATTTTCAGTTATACAGTTGAACTTAAGTCTCAAACTTTGTTAGCTCAAACACCACCAATATCTTGAACTGTATTTAAAGTCTGATCTTCTTTTACTATGTTTCTTTGTTGCGCTTTTTTGACAAAAATGTACTTGCTTATGACCACTTTCAACACCAGTTTTGAAGTTGAGACATAATTTTGTAAATGGCGGTCAACAACTATTTTCAAAACCATATTTTTAAGTTACCACATCAATATTTATTTGGAAACCAAATTTCATTGAAATAAGAAAATGTTGAATTTTCCTGCCTTTTTGGCAGCCATTTTGAAAATGGTGGTCAACAAAAAATTTTCAACACGACTTTGAAGTCGCAACATCAATATCCTCACCAAATTTCATTGAAATCGGACAATGTTGAATTTTCCCTCCTTTTTCGGCAGCCTTTTTAAAATGGCGGTCAGCCAACAATTCTTAATATCAATTCACAACATCAATTTCCACTTAGAAACCAATTTTCATCGAAATCAGGCAATGTTGAATTTTCCCGCCATTTTATGTGGCCATTTTGAAATGGCGGTGAACGAACAATTTTAACATTGGTTTGAATTTGTGACATCAATACCCATTTGGAAACCAAACTCCATTGAAATTGGACAATGTTAAATTTTCCCGCCTTTTTTGGCGGCCATTTTGAAAATGGCAGTCAACAAACAATTTTCAGCATCTGTTTTTAAGTTGCAACATCAATATCCACTTGGAAACCAAATTTCATTGAAATCGGACAATGTTGAATTTTCCCGACTTTTGTGGAAGCCATTTTGAAAATGGCGGTCAACGAACAATTTTTAACATTGGTTTGAATTTGCGACATCAAAACCTATTTGGAAACCAAATTCCATTGAAATTGGACAATGTTGAATTTTCCCGCCTCTTTTGGAAGCCATTTTGAAAATGGTGGTCAATGAACAATTTTCAACACCAGTTTACAAGTTGCCATAGCATGGCAAACATTTTAATCAATTTACACTTAACCTTCATCTTCTCTAGTTATGGATATAAATGACGACAAAATGAAAATTAGAAAATTCCATGAAAAAGGGCAACAACTCCTACAAAGATTTTTGGATTTTCTTCAAAAATTTCAGGTTGGGTAGATCTTGATATGCTGAACCTTTGTGCAATTTTCACTTGACCTTTATCTGTTACACTTTTTAAAATAAAAAAAAATATATTAAAATTTAGAAAATTTCACGGAAAAAGGGCTATAACTCCAACACTAGTTTTCGGATTTTCTTAAAAATTGCAAAGCGGGTAGATCTTAACACGCTGATTATTTTCACTCCCAATCAGATTTTTGATATCTGTAATTGTTTTCGAGTTATTTGCAAAAAATGCAATTTACCCCTTTGTTCTTATTTTTAGTAACAGCAGCCATGTTGCTTGGTTTTCGGACTAATTGAACACAATTTTGAAACTGTTTACCCTGGTGATGATTCATGTCAAGTTTGGTAACAATTGGCCCAGTGGCTTCTGAGGAGAAGATTTTAAATTGATGACAAAAAGTATCAAATTTCTTAAATTTGACCAATAAAGGGCAAAAACTCGTATATGGGTAGTCAGATTTTCTTCAGAATTTCAAGGTTGGTAGATATTGATATGCTGAACATTTTTGCAATTTAAGTTGACCTCTATCTGTTATAGTTTTTGCGATAAAAAAATTAAGAATATCAAAATTTTGAAATTTTCACGGAAAAGGGGCAATAACTCCAAGACGGGTTTTTAGATTTTCTTCAAAATTGCAGGGCAGGTAGATCTTGTCATGTTGATCACTTTTACCCCATGTCAGATTTTTTATATCTGTAATGGTTTTTGAGTTATTTGCCAAGAACAGCAATTTACCCCTATGTGCTATTTTTAGTAACGGCTGCCATGTTGTTTGGTCCTCGGACTAATCGAACACAATTTTGAATGTAGATACCCTGGTGATGATTCAGGTCAAGTTTGGTAACAATTGGCCCGGTGGCTTCTGAGGAGAAGATTTTAAATTAATGACAAAAAGTATCAAATTTCTGAAATTTGACCAATAAAGGGCAAAAACTGGTATATGGGTAGTCAGAATTTCAAGGTGGGTAGATATTGATATGCTGAACATTTTTGCAATTTAAAGTTGACCTCTATCTGTTATAGTTTTTGCGATAAAAAAAATTAAGAATATCAAAATTTTGAAATTTTCACGGAAAA
>MJUU01061856.1:8731-35978 GCA_002080025.1 Modiolus philippinarum | reverse complement strand
ACGTTACAAATAGAGTTATATTCTGGCACTGACCGTATACCACAAAAAAAAAAAAACAAAACAAAACAAAACAAAAAAAACATTCAGACTGCTTAAATAGCACTGCTCCAGGATAAAATGTTGTATCCATTTATTTAAGCCAATAAAAAAAATATCATTACAGACATTAAGTTGATTAACGAGTTAACTACTACCAGACATGTGGTCTCAAAAAGCATGTGTGCAGTCACATTCACACAAAATTGTTCAAACCAGAGTCATACACAACCCATCTTTCGGATGGGATGTAAACTCAGGTCCACGTGTTGGAAGAAATGCCACGCTTCCTGCACGTTAAAGAACCCTTGTAGCAAGCTCTTTTTGGGGTGGTCCGTAGGTGATCGGCTACAAGGCTAAATTCCCCGCACTTGACGATTTCACCCTACTTTTCCAGTGGCAGTCAGAATTTCCCGTCCCATGGCCCTTTCCATACCCCAAAGATTTATTTATTAACAAACTTGTTCTCGTCTTGATATAGCTGAAATATTGCTGAGTAGACGTTAAACAATATTCAATCAATCAAACCAGAGTCTCATAAGGGTTGTATAACTCAACAAGTTTACAAATAATTGATTCAAAAAATAGGCTCATTCAAACACTTTCTTTTTTACCACCAGATAAGAAGCCCATCTGCATTTGTTTGAATTTTTACAGCATTTGATGAGATTTCAATACACTAAAATTAGAAATTCAGTGTAGAAGCACCTACTGATCATTTATGCATGATTTGGTTAATGGTTGCAAAACTGCATAATGGCTTCCAAGAAGAAGCCCGCCGTGCGCGGTCCCGGCTGAAGAATAGGCCCGCAGCATCCTCTGAGCTTGGAGTATGAGCCATCCTAACAGAGGACCCCGAGGGAACCCCGGGATATAGAAATAGGACCCAGTATCTCCGGCTTGCGGGGTGTGACCCCTCCTAAACGGAGGCTGACCCCGAGGGTCCCGGGATATAGAAATAGGACCCATTCCGTGGTTGTGCGGGATTAATAAATACACAACCCATCTTTCGGATGGGATGTAAACTCAGGTCCACGTGTTGGGAGAAATGCCACGCTTCCTGCACGTGGGGTGGTCCGTAGGTGATCGGCTACAAGGCTAAATTCCCCGCCCTTGACGATTTCACCCTACTTTTCCAGTGGCAGTCAGAATTTCCCGTCCCATGGCCCTTTCCATACCCCAAAGTGATTATTTATCAACAAACTTGTTCTCGTCTTGATATAGCTGAAATATTGCTGAGTAGACGTTAAACAATATTCAATCAATCAATCCAAGAAGAAGCTACTTGTATTTTTTTTCCATCTTTGATTTACAGTAATTACAAAAATCAGAATGTCCAGATGAACATACTAGCATGGTTGAAACATGATTTGGTTTAAATCTGCAAAGCCGTTTTTGAGTACAGAAGTTACATAAGTAAAAAAATTCACAATTCAAAAATTCACCTGTGCTATTAATACAGAACTATATACTCAAAATGAGTTGAAATACAATGTTTTAAAATGGTTAAAAATGTTCTTTTTTCCATGCAGTATAAAGACCCCTTCTATATTTCTCTAAAGAGAGCAAACGCACTGGGTGTCGTATGGAAGGCTAAATTTCCTGCCCCTACCCATTTCTCCAATTTTCCAGTCGTTGCCCAGGTTGTCCCTTCCAACTTTATTTCTTTCTTCTGATACTTTCAATTTTTTGAATTGATTAACTTGTTCTCGTCCTGATATAGCTGAAATATTGCTCATTGGACGTTAAACTCTAACTAATTAATCAATCAATCAATCTAAGTTTTTCTAATAAGGCTGAATACAGAATTTGCCATGGTGCAATAAATATGTATTGGAAAACAAAAAAAATTGTAAGGCATTGCACGCAATGCTGTGTCTCGCCTGTTTCAAAACAATCCATGAAGATTTTACTGAATTACAACATTTAAATAGGGTTTTGCCAAAAAACTAAGTCCAGTTATGGTCAAAATACAGAAAAATTGCAATTCTTTTTTTCAAAATTTTACTATGGATATTATCTTTTTAACAAAAGGAAGCATCTAATTATGTTTCAAAACAATCCATGAAGATTTGACTGAATAATCAAATATTTAAAAACTTAGCACTTAGAATATTAAGGGAAAAAAAGACTGGAATAAAAAAAAATTGAAATCTAACCATTGAAAATATTTGTTTTTACTAATATTCACCAAAAAAGCATGGTTGCTAACAAGAATTCCAAACAATTGCTTGTTTTTGAGAGTTTCATGAAATTTACCAAAATTGGAACCATATTTTTTAATTCTTAGTTTTCAGAATTATGCTTGTACGAAAAAAATGGCTAAAATATTAGATTGTATGCAAAAATAAAAAAAAATGTTAGTCTTGGACATTTTCAGGAAATTTACCAAAGTTGGAACCGGAATAAAATTCTGAAAACTTATTGTGCATCTATACACCATATGCAACAATTCTACATCAAAATTAAATTCCTTAATCCCAATTTTGTTTAAACATTGTTCATATATGGACCTAAAGTGAAAATTTAGCTAAGTTCATTGATGCGGAACATTTAGGTCAAGGTGACATAATTCTGATATGGATGTTGGTTACTACTAAAGATGTAACCACTTACCAATCATCATCTGTCTATGGCATGTAGGTGCTGAGCTATGGTGCAAACAAAAAAAAATTGAGAGAAATAAAACAAAGTCCAACTAATGGCCAAAATTGGAATTATTTTTTTTTTAAATAAACTTGAATTACAATAATGAAGTTGTACTGAATATTGTGTCTAAATTTCATTGATATTGAATATGATTTGAGAAAGTTATTAAAGTTCATAAAAAGTTAAATGTTGACGACGACGCCAACGGAATCTAGGATCGCTATGTCTCGCCTTCGCGACTTTCGTCACAGGCATGACAAAACATTAAAGCAATAAAGGGCTACGCAAAGCGCAGCATGATACGACCGCAGCACATTGAACCGGGGTATAAATGGACGTTGACACAAAATGACTGTGTCCTTAGGAAACATGTTACCTCAGCAGTTTTAGAGAAGATCTTTGAAAAAAGTTCACGACACTGACGCCGACGGACGCCAAGTGATGTTTATAGCTCACGTGGCCCTTTGGGCCAGGTGAGCTAAAAATGAAAAAAAATCAAAATATTAATATATGTCAGATATTTTGACTACAAAGAAGCTTCTGTTCACGTTTCATGCAATTCTATAAAGATTTAATGCCTTTATTCATATTCTGGAAAACTTGAATTTTAGGGTAAACTATGTCCAAAGTTTGTGTCGAAACAGATAAAAAACTGAAAAAAAAATCAGAAATTTTTGTATATGTAAGATATTTTGATCACAAAGAAGCTTCTGTCCAAGTTTCATGAAATTCTATAAAAATTTAATGACTTTATTCATGTTCTGGAAAACTTTAATTTTACCAAAGTCGAAACAGGTATCAAAATTCTAAAATTTTATTATAGACTTCATCCGACAATTTTATAACAAAAGTTAAATTTAAAACCCATTACATGGAAGGGATATCTGTTATATGGAAAATAAGGATTGTGCCATTTGGGCCTCTTGTTTTTCTTTTTCATCCGGACCAATATCTTGAAGTAATTAAGCTTCTGTACAACATTAATGGAATTCCATTTAGACTCAATAACCTAATTCAACTTTTAAAAAAAATTCATCTGTGGGTTAACCTTGCTATTGTATGCAAAAAAAACTAAGTCCAAAAACAGGGAAAATTCGGAAAAATAGAAAAAAAAATTAACATTGTGCAGCTAGAGGTAATTTTTTGACAATCTTCTAGCTTCCGGTCAAATTTTAGGAAATTCCATCAAGATTTTATAACTTTATTTGACTTCTAAAAAACTTTTTATCTGTAGGTTAACCTGAACTTTTTTGGCGCAAAAAAACTAAGTTAAAATACGCGAAAAATACAAAGAAAATAAAAATATTTTTTCCAAAATTTTCAACTGGAATTAATTTTCTGACCATAATCTAGCTTCTGTCCAATTTTTATGAAATTCCAGAAAGATTTTATAACTCTATTTGACTTTTGATGTGTTTTTGTAATTGTTGATGCTGACGACAGAATTTGGATCCTATGTCTTGCTTAGGCAAGACAAAAACAGACAGGGCCACATGCCAAAAACCATATCCAGCCTTACTTTTGTGCCAAGGAACATTGTGTTAAAATTTCATGAAGACTGTTCAACTGGGACTAAATTTATTGACAAAAAACAAAAGTGACTACAGAGGACAGCACCGCCACTGACGACAACAACAGCACCATACCATAATACGGCCGCAAAATTTGCGGTCAAATAAAAACTTTAATCTAGGGTTAACCGGATTATTGACGACGTGGAGGACGGAATTTGGATAGCTATGTCTCGCTTTCGAGACTTTTCGTCGCAGGTGAGACCAAAAAAAAAAAATTCATGGCAAGCATAATAAAAAAATTTGTATAACTGTATAAATGTGCCGTATAATTTTGAAATTTCAATGTTGCAGTTCCTTCCAAGTGGACCCTAGAATTACGGCAAGTAGAATGGGAATTTTAAGCAAAATGCTAGGCAATCAAATCAAAAGTTACAAAACAAACAAGAGGCTCTCAAGAGCCTGTATCGCTCACCTGGACCTTGGCTAACATAGACAGTCTATGTTGAAGGGTCTAAAGTTATAATATGGTTCTGTTAAAGGGTCTAAAGTTATAATATGGTTCTCATTGGTCCAGTGGTTTCAGAAGAGAAGACCTTAGAAAGTGTTTCTAATGGGTCCAATGTTAAATTATGTTCCCTACAGGCAGACATCTTGGATATAGTGCAAACCTGTAAAAAAAAATCTTTATAGAGGGTACCATCCAAAGTTTGGGACTGGTTCCAATTGGCACAACATTTTCAGAGGAAAAGATCTTTGAATGTGTTTTCCCATAGGGTCCAATGTTAAACTGTGTTCCTCGCAGACGGCCATCTTGGATAAATCATAAACATGAAAAACAATTTTTTTGCAGGGGACCACCAAAGACTATTGTGGCCAAGTTTGGTTCCAACTGGCTATGTAGTTTCAGAGGAGAAGATCTTAGAAAATATTCCCATAGGGTCCAATGTTAAACTATGTCCCCCGCTGGCGGCCATCTTGGATAAAGTGAGAACCTGAAAAATTTTTTTTGCTGGGAACCATCCAAAGACTATTGGGGCTTAGTTTGTTTCCAATTGGCCATGTAGGTTCAGGGAAGAAGATCTTTGAAAATGATTCCATAGGGTCCAATGTTAAACTTGGATAAAGTGTGAACATAAAAAAACACTTTTTTTTGCAGGGGACCACCCAAGGACTATTGTGGTCAAGTTTGGTTCCAATTGGCTATGCAGTTTCAGAGGAGAAGATCTCTGAATGTGTTTTCCCATAGGGTCCAATGTTAAAACTATGTTCCCCGCTGGCGGCCATCTTGGATAAAGTGCGAACATGAAAACACCTTTTTTCCAGGGGACCATCCAAGGGCTATTGTGACCAAGTTTGGTTCCAATTGGCCCAGTTTCAGAGGAGAAGATCTTTGAATCAAAAAGTTTACGATGGACTCAAAGTGATGGCAAAAGCTCACTCTGGCATAGCCAGTTGAGCTTAAAAGTCATCAAAATAATACTTATAAACTTATTCATTTGTTTTTAAGACATGTCAAAATTGTTAAACTCAGTACTTCCAAAATACATTCCAATAACAAGTTCAATAACTAAAACTAAACTTTAACAAAAGTCAGCTTTGCATAAAATGTATCAAACTTATTTCCCTTTCTTTTGAATCATGTTCCACACTTTTTTCTTCAGAGTTTCCCAATTTCTCATGTGAATTTCTCCTTTAGCCTTTTTGCTTTTCCCTCTAGCAATGGAACATTCTTTCATTCCTGGTGTTGTGCCTGTTTGTAAATGATTCTTAAAGTATTCCTGAATTTCATCCTCCTCTTTCTGTGTCCATTTTACTCTTTTTACTAAAAATAAAATGTCATAGGGATGAACTTCAATTTTAATAAATATGAACTCTTTTTTGTCCATATTGATTTAAACAATTGTCATAGCATAAATATTTAAAACGAAATACTGTCTGACAAGCCCAGACCATAAGCTAAGTCAAAATATTCATTTCAGACCATTATAAAAAAAATCCTAAATTCCTAGAAATCATAGTGATACAAAATGACATAGCTGGTGAACCACTTCAGTTCCAGTAGAATAATATGTGCAAATTTGGTTTGCTTCTGTTGTTGATTAAAGATGTATACCCCCTTTGAATAACATTGAAAATTCATGTTCTGCTAAGAAAAACTTCAGAAATGGCGGGGACTGAAAAATGAAATTGAAGGTGCATATCTTTAATGCTAAAAAGGTGGTAATTTAACATACTGTAGGGAAGATTTGTAACCAATTATTGATTAAAAAAAAATAAATTCTTAAATCAAGCAGACCAAAACAGTTGCAAAACAGTTCCCAGATTGTATCTTTGGTGAGACTCTCCTAGCTACCAATTAAAATTCATAAAAATTACTAAACGTTGAAAAACTTTTTACCATCATTTTTGTCAGAAACCTGACCTTCCAGGATTTATTACCAACAAAAAGAACTAACCAGCAGGGCGCTGTTTCTTTTTTGTTGCACTAACTTCTTCCAGTTCTTCTAACTGATCTTCAATCACTGGAAAATAAATAAGGATCTCTCATATTTGACTGCACTGCCTGTACTTTTTGCCCCCCCCCCCCTTTCCCCCTTTGCGAAAGAGAGCAAATTTCAGCTATATTTAGGGTGAGAACAAATTGACAAACAATAAATCAATTACTGTACATGGGATAGATGGTATAAAATATCTGAAATCTCTTGCCTTTTTAGCATTTTCTGATACACCTGTTGGACGTAATATTTCAACGAAATCAACAATATATCAGGTTTTTAAGGCAGGTTCTCTGCCTTCTAGCTGTCGGGTAAAGCCATCTTGAAAAAAGTCTGTTTCAACCAGAATCTTACATTAAGGAGACTACTTTGTATGAAAAGAATCGGAATGATCCAGACTATCGTTAAAAACGCGTACGGCTTACCAGTTATTCATACGAAGGCACAAAAAATAATCCATTCATGTGGCGATACAGTGTCCATTTCATGATCAACTACATCGTTTTATGTGTTTATTGTATTTATTTAATATCTTTTAAAAGATACTTTGCTGTTTTAATCTCAGAGCACTTGAACTGACATTCGAAATTCACGATATTCGGTTCATTCATAAAAATTTCCTGTGGCGCGCAGTTTTTATGAATGGATACATAGTAACTTCTAGTTCCGCTGTTGTAACCAGAGTTGTTAACCCTCCCGGTCTCACCGTGAGGCTACCGGTTTCGGCAGCCGGTCTCACGTCTACCGATATGCCTCTGAAAGCTCCCGATATTAAAATTTTCTCTCAAAAATATTTTTCCGTTACACCGGAAGTAAATATTGGCTGTTCCAATCACACCCTGCGTTGTAAACAAAGGCTGTTCCTAACGAGATTACGCGAGAACACGAATCAGCTGTGTATTAACGACAAAATGGCGTCGCCTCTGCGAAAAGGGTAGATACAATTCAAAATTCCAAAAATAAATGGATAAAAGAGATGGACTTTTTGAGCAAGAGTGATAAATATATACACGCAGTGTTTCTGTTGTGTGGCATAACCTTTGCCTTAGTGCACGGAGGATGAAATGACGTTGTTCGCCATAGAGAAACAGAGGGACACAAACGTAGTGCTCGACTTCGGACTCAAAATGCTGAAATTCTGTTTACAATATTCAAAGTTATTCGGTGTTTTGTTATTTGTAGCTGAGCACAACCTACCATTCTCAGTAGCTTGCACTGATGAGACATAAGTTGTCGAAATGCCCATATGTAGATAGTAAATTTACAGTGACTTCGTTATTGAGTTATTTAATCATATGCAAAAATAATGAAACTTAAGAACTAGATGACTTGACAGAGGAAGTGACAAAATTGGAAATATCAACATTAATTAAGCCACCGAGTGTTACACTTGTACTCGGGCTTGTACTTTGGAATACTTACATGTACGTATACCAACAAAGAGGAGCAAGACAATGACATGTAAATAAATAGAGTTTTAAATAAATTGCCAACATCCCATATAAAAACTGAAAAGACAACCTAAACCGGGAAGGAAAATTTCGGATTTTAATTCTTGAAAAAATTAAATGTCAAGATTTCAGCAAAACAGTAATAATTACAGAACTTCTGGAATATCCAGGAACCTGCCTTAACAGCATTCCATGCTTTGATATGTCATTTTTTGCCACTCCCAAGGCCTGGGTCCCAATATGCATCTTCAGGTCCCAAGACCATGAAGTCTGAGACTTCATGCCTCATGAGGTCATTTTGCTACCTTTTATAACCAAGTTCAAATTAC
Organism: Modiolus philippinarum; assembly: GCA_002080025.1. Taxonomy (NCBI): domain Eukaryota; kingdom Metazoa; phylum Mollusca; class Bivalvia; order Mytilida; family Modiolidae; genus Modiolus; species Modiolus philippinarum. The sequence continues at coordinate 27,504 of MJUU01061856.1, read as the reverse complement.
CCTAATCATTAAAATTTCAATCCCTAGGAAGCTTGAATCCTCGTATGAAAAAAAAATGCTTATCTTAATCGTTTTGGGTACAATGAAGTACCCACAATGCATTGTGGTTTATTGTGTGCAAATAACATGTTAAGAAGTCGAGGATAAAGCATGCAGCGTTTGTTTACATTATCAATTCTGCTCAAGTTTTCTCCAGTGTTGAAAGGAGTAAAACTGATAAACTGCTAGTTTTCTTGGGTGCTGAAAGGGTTAAACCAAAGTAAAACATATTTTTATAATCAAATACCAGAACACTTCTTTCCATTACTTCTTTCTTCAATTCAACCTTTTTCACTGTAATTACAAAAGTGACCATTCTTTCCAAGTATTTCACAAAACTGGATAATGGAACAAATATGAGTTCTTTCCAGGAAATGTTTCAAACTTACAATGATATGGCTATTTGACATTTTGCTAACGGGAGTAGTAGTCTTTTGTTGGTCCCATCAATTTTTGCTAAAGCAACACTTTTCAAGAACTCTGAAAGCTATCCCAGGAGCAAGTTCGGTACCTAGTCAACAAGAATTTGTAGGTAAAGTTTTGGACCGATTACAATTTATTTGGAAGTACTTCACATTAATTCTATACAGTTATTATACTGTTTCAATTTCCATCAAAATACTTACAATCATATATATCAGCAGGAGTGTTTTCATCCAACCCATTCTCTTCAAGCTCCACTACATCTGTTGATGATTCAGTATGATCTAATAAAAGAAAAAAACATTCGGATATGAAACAGAATCTTTTTTAAACTCATTTACCTCCACATATGATAAAATAGTACACTGCATACTTATCCATTTTACAACAAATCTACCTCAAAATATAACAGCAATACTCTATCTATCAAATGGTTAGAGACCAGCATTTCTGCTCAACAGATTTTATGATGACCAAAAGTTGACAAGTTTAATAATTTAACTGTTTGTTAGTATTCAATAAATTCAATATCTGACTTGCATATCAAATAAATTTTGGATCCCTGATGGAAACATTTAGTTCACTATTCCCGTATAAATTTTACATGGGACCAAGTGAGCTTTTTCAACATAATCTATTAAGACAGGATGAAAAATGTTTTTATGTTGCATATATATGGACCCAAATTTGGATATGTTAAACATTTTCAGACATTTTCCAATCAAATGTGTAATTTGAGAGATTTGTGAGCCCTTTTCTTTTAACAGACTGTCCCAAGTCAGGAACCTTTGTCATTGGTTGTCTTTGTTGTTTATCTGTTCATTGTTTTTATGTTATCATAAAGTGTCCGCGTCAGTTGTTTGTAGTGTTGGCAAAATATTTACATATTTCATTTTTTGGGGCCTTAAAGAGCTCGCCGTATGGTATGGGTTGCTCATTGTTGAAGGCTGTACGGTGACTTCTTTCTGTGGTAATTTTTCTGTATAATTGTCTTAGGATATTATTTTGCGGTCTTTTACTCCATATCTCTTTTATTCATATGTCAACATTTTTCATACACTGACAGATCTTGGTTCAGTGGATATAACTTGGCCAAGAACTGTCGTCATTTCTTTTTATTGGGGACTTGAGAATGTCTTGAAATCACGTAAATAATTGAAAATTTTAAAATTGTATTTTTGATGCTTTTTTGGCAGCGCCATGAAAAAGGGTGTTTCTTTCCAAACATGTTATGGTTTGCATTTCTTGGACGACGGACGCCAAGTGATGGCAATAGCTAACATGGCCTTTTAGGCCAGGTGAGCTAAAAAAAGTTCTAACTCTTTGATAATGAAAAACAATAATTTTTGATTTCCTAAATCTTTATATTCGTATAACTTTCAAATAAGCCTTGGTTTCATGAAATTATATGAAAGTTTGATGAAATGTTTTTGATTCAAACACCTTAACATTTAGTAAACCTAATAAAATTTGCTAAAAATTAAAATTCTCTGCCAAAACAGAAACGATTTTGAAAAAAACTACAAGACTTTCATAGAAGTTCAATATTTTTACCAATTAGAAACTTCTGTCCAAGTTTTTTATGAAATTCTATAAAGATTTAATATTAAATGCTATTCATATTCTGAACAACTTTAATTTTTGTGTAAACCAAATTGTTGATGACGACTTTAGCATCACTAAGTTTCGCCAAGCAACACAAAAACCACCCTCCATTAAATTTTATTTAAAGTGCCTTCAATCTCAACCATACAACATTTTCTGGAATGGTCTTACCTGGAATCAGACTTTGGTCACTCTCATCAACATCAGTTGTATCAAAAGCAAGCTCTGTAAAATAAAAATTAATCGATGAACAAAAGGCTACGCCGAGCGCAGCATGATACGACCGCAACACATTGAACAGGGGTACATTTTTTTTAGGGTTTCAGGCAATTGATCAAAATTGGTATCGAAAATTTTTGCAATTCAATTGTCTGAAAAGACTGTTTTCACTGCAATGTATTTAGAAAGTATGATTTCTACATAGAATTCCATAAGATAACTGGTCTTTGAGAATTTCAGGATAATTACAAAGATTGGAATCAAAAATTTTTTGAATTCTAACCATTGAAAATATTTGTTTTGATTGAAATTCATCCAAAAAGCATCATGTTGCTAACAAGAATTCCCAAAAATTACTGTCTTTGAGAGTCTCACTCCTTAATGCTGCGTGCTTAGTGGAGAAGCAGCAAATACCAATTTTAAAGTCTTTGGTTTGACCCGACCGGGGATCCAACCCACGATCTCCCGCACTAGAGGCGAGCACGCTAACCATTACACCATCCAGGCGGTATACCACTTTCAAGCCATTTCTCTGAACCCCTAGGGACCAGCACCTCAATTATTAAACCAAGCTTTTCTTTTGTGCCAAGGATCAATGTGTTAAAGTTCCAAAAGAATCCGCCCACTAGAACAAAAGTTTTCTAAACAACAACCTGTCTACAGATCTGCAGATATCATATCTTTTGCAGTCTTACAAAAATTGTTGTTGAGAAAAACTAAATGAATAACTGAAACTTGTTTTATTTTACTTTCTTTTTTACCTTTTAGACTTATGTCTTCTAATTTCTTGCCTGCATACTTTGCAACTAGGCCATTCTCCTGCATTAGCATAATCTTTGATATGTCCACCCTTTCAATCAAACCAGATGTTTGTCTGTAATGTATTTTATGAACATCCATTGTGTGTCCCAGATGGTTCGAAAGCCACTGTTGTTGCTGGGAGTTGAGATCAAAGACCTAAAATAAATTAAAAAAGTAGATTTTTAAAGTTTTAAGGCAAACCGAAAGCAGAGGCTCTCATGAGCCTCACCTGTACCACTCAACTGATGCATCAAAAACATCCATGCTAAGTTCAGTTTCCATTGGTTATGTAGTTTTTGAAACATTTACTAAACCCTTGCTCGAATTCCACATGCTTGTCCTGGGTGAATTTTCATTCTTGAATAAATATCTACATTTTCATTTGACAGGTTTATTTAAAAATATGCTCTACTTTTTACAGGCTCAGTGGCATGAACTGAAAACCACGATTTATGAATCAGAGATAATCATTTAAGCAGACTGTGCACTGTGTTTGTCTAAATGTTGTAATTGTCCACTAGCTTGAGACACTAATGCTTTTGTCGGACAACGGATGACAGTGATTGGCCAGTTTAATTTATGTTGTTGACGATACCACATCCATGACCAGTAAAGACATGAATGTAGCATTGTTCGACATCTAGCAATGAATTCTGATCAAACCGGTGCTAGGGGCCGTCTTGCACTTACTTGAGGTATGAGCAAAGCTCATTGTTGAAGGCCTCATGGTGACTTCAAAATAAAGAAAGACAGTAAAAGCCTTGTTCCATTGCTTGTTTCTACCATGTATTTGTAGAGACTATGTCTCATGTGCATTTACTCCATAACCTTTCATTGTTTATTTCCGTCAAAAAATATAATCATAAAAATTACTAGAAGGTCATTCACTGTGGTGAAAGACCTTGTGAAAGACCTTAATAAGAAACAGAGTAAACACAATAATTCACCAAACTTAATTTCGGTGACTGAACAACCAAAAGGAAGTCTTGTCACCCTACTCAGACACATTATTCTGACTATGAGCCCATCAGTCATTATTCTTCCTCTTTAATGCTGTGTGCTTTATAGCAGAGAAGCAACAAATACAATTTTTATAGTCATTCGTATGACCCAACCTGAGACTGAACCCAAGATTTACAGTCAGTGTTCCAGCTAGAAATTGAAAATAGAGGGGCGCATGAGAAGGGCACTTTTACGTGTAATGTCAATTTCAGAATACCAAAGGGCACTAAGGCATAACATCGATTTTTGGATGCCAAAGGGCACTTTTAGGCATTATTTATTTCTAAGTACACCAAGGATAACTTGTATGAAAAAGTGTTTTTCAGTTTTTAATTGCAATTTTAAGCCGTTTTTGTCATGTTTGTAGACGTATTGAGTTACTCCAGATAGACTTCAGATACCTTTAATTGTCAATATATGGATTGTGTACTAGGGGTTTATCAGAATAGTTTAAGAAATGAAATCACCAAAAATAATGGTCAAATGCAATTTTACTATATATAATTTTGGTCTAGGACCACGAAACAGATGTGTACTGCTCCTTTTTTTTTTTTTTTTACTTTTTATGAAGGCCCTATTTTGTTGGGTTTCTTTCCCCAACACCTCAATACCCACATTAAATCTTACAAAATTTACATTAATTTGTTATTTGTCCACGACAAAAATGCATAAAAATATTTATTCCAATGAATTAAAGACCCATCAGCTGAAGATATAATTCCACAATTATCCAGTGAAGCTGTGAATAGTGATTAACTGTACCCTTAGCTAATCCGATAATTACTGGCAATTACCTGAAATCAGCTGTTGCCTGTATGTACATGTATTTATTTAAGTGTTTCCTGACAGTTTGAATTTCTCAATTGGGCACATAGAGGAGCAGATGGGGGCACAGTGGGGTGATGTAAATAGGGACAGGGGTGCTAAAAAGATGTCAAAAGGGGGACAGGGGCGCGGCGCCCCTCTATTTCCTTCTAGCTGGGACACTAATTACTGCACACGAGACAAGCATGGTAACCATAACATTACTGACAAGGTTCTGCAAATACATAAAAAGCAAACCATCTTTAAAACAATATATTACTGTTATAGTTAAACCAATACTTTTAGAGAAGACTGAAATGTGAAAGTTTTCAGGACATGATGGATACAAAGCAGCAAAACCTGAAAGTGAAAATAAACATCTACAACTCTTACTTGTGCTATTGTGGCTGTGTACTTTCTCATATTCACAGAGGTTATTTTTTCTGGTTTCTCAAGATTGAGTTTTTCACAAATAAACTTCAAACTGTCATAAGCACATAGCACTCCAACACCTAATAAAGAAAAACAAAATCTGCAATGCTGCCCTGCTTAAGTAATAAAATTTCCTAAGTTCTTTTTGTAAAAGCATATAACATAGTAATATTATAACACAGTTTATCAGAATTTTTAGGGTCACTTTCCTTGAAAAATTAAACTAGAGGCTCAGAGACTGAGCTTGCATCACTCACCTGACAATGCTTAATAGCAGATGATAAATATGACGTTTTTCCCATATGGTCCAATGTTATAACCTATGTCCGGCACTGGAAACCCGTTTTTTTTTTCTTCAGATCAAAAGGAAATGAGCATTTTTTGTAAAGAACCTGCTATACTTCATTCCTGTAAAGTTTGGTTGAATTTGTTTCAGGAGATTCAGAGAAGATGATCAAAATATGTTTTTCCCATAGGTCCAATGTTAAACTATGATCCATGCTGGCAGCCATGTTTTTTGTCGGATCTGAAAGAAATGAGCATTCTTTGTAGAGGACCTTCCAAATATCATTCAAGTACAGTTTAGTTAAATTTGCTTCCATAGTTTCAGAGCAGATGATGAAAATGATGTTTTTCCCATAGTATCCAATGTTAAACTATGTTTCATGCTGGTGGCCATAATTTTTTTTGAATCGGAACGAAATGAGCAATCTTTGTAAAGGACCTTCCATACATCATTCCTGTAAAGGTTGAATTTGCTTCAGTAGTTTCAGAGGAGATGATGAAAATGTGAAAAGCTAACGGACGGACAACAGAAGACGGTCGCCAAGTGGTGAGCTAAAAAAAAATTCTTCCGTAAATGGTGGTTAACAGTGGGAGATAGATAACCTATGGAAGATCGATGCACACAACCTCATCTTCAACGGGTAAATGGCCAACCAAAACTGTTGATTTTTGTGATACAACAATTGTAACCATGGGTAAACGTCATAAAATACCGGACATCACAATGAAAGGTACACTGAAATGGCGGCAATTCTGCACAAGCAGTATAGGTTTCCACACGTTTCTTTTAGTATTTCGGAAGAAGTAGGTACTTATATTCGATCAAAATTTAAGATCGGGATATCTTTCACTCGTGTAAGAAATTATACGTCTTTTTCTCGTTTCGCTTCGCTCAACTCAATAAAAGACGAAATATCTTACACTCGTGTAAGATTGTGATCTCATAAAAGAACCTATTATTCTTACAGTGTGAAAATTCTATATGGGCAACACTATCTGTGCATATGTATTACCAATACTTCCATTATCTGTGATACAATTATAAACATACTTTTTCCATGATTGATTGATTGATTGATTGATTGATGTTTTACGCCAACTTCAGCAATATTTCAGCTATATTGTGGCGAGAACTGTTGGGTTTATTGAACAATTTTAATAAATAAATAAAATATTAATATAAAACAAAATAGCTTTATACAAGTAAAACAGATGTGTAAAATGTTAAAAAACATAATAGTAATTTTTGGTTTAACAATAACAATATTAGAAATTAGAAACTTGTTTAAAATTGATCTATTTAAATCTTACTAAATAAATTGATTGCTTTTAAAATTGAACGATTTTGTCGCCTGCGACGTTTGTAAATAGGTCTTTAAGACAATCAGCAGAATAAAAATCACGCCTGATATCGGCAACATCTACACATTCAATTAAAACATGTTGAATTGTATAAGGACAATTGCATTGAATACATTCAGGTCGATCATCACTTTTGAGGATAAAACTATGTGCTTTTTCCATGAAATCATGGCAGTTAGAAGAGGAGCATATAATGTTGTACAATAGCAAATACTTACTCAATGGCTAAAATATTCCTGTAAATTTCCCATCAATATGTTTTCTAGTATGTTGACATCATTTCACAAATCAAAATGTTCATGCACATACATTAAAATAATTTGTTTTGAATTGATCATTGAATACTTTCTGATTGATTGATTGATTGGTGTTTTACGCCAACTTCAGCAATATTTCAGCTATATTGTGGCGAGAACTGTTGGGTTTATTGAACAATTTTAATAAATACATAAAATATTAATATAAAACCATATAGCTTTATACAAGTAAAACAGATGTGTAAAATGTTAAAAACATAATAGTAATTTTTGGTTTAACAATAACAATATTAGAAATTAGAAACTCAATTTAAAATTGATCCATTTAAATCTTATTAAATAAATTGATTGCTTTTAAAAATTGAACGATTTTGTCGCCAGCGACGTTTGTAAATAGGTCTTTAAGACAATCAGCAGAATAAAAATCACGCCTGATATCGGCAACATCTACACATTCAATTAAAACATGTTGAATTGTATAAGGACAATTGCATGGAATACACTCAGGTCGATCATCACTGTTGAGGATAAAACTATGTGTTGTTCTAGTATGTCCAATACGACATCGGGTCAACACTACCTGTTCCCTACGGTTTTTACCGCAGGAACCGACTTGTTTACCGACGTCTGACTGTATTCCATGCAGTTTATTATTTATTTGCAGATCCCATTTGGCCTGCCATAACTTTAAAATGTACTTAACGATTAAAGGCTTCATGTCAGTGTACGGTACTGGACAATCCGCCATCTCGTCATCTAGTGCATCCTTGGCTTCCTGGTCAGCAACTGTGTTTCCATAGATCCCCACATGACTAGGGATCCAAATATAAATGACTTCTTTGCCCAATGCTACAAGTGATTTGTAGATTTCGGCTATTTTCAAAATAATTGGGTGTTTTGTTTTTCGACTTTCAATTGCCAATAGGCAAGAAAGCGAATCGGAACAAATCATGAATTTATTTGATTGCGATAAAGCTACAAATTTAAGTGCTGAGTAAATAGCGTTAGCTTCAGCAGTAAAGATGGAACTAGAGGATGGTAATCGGAGAGTTGCTGAACGATCTCCAAACACGGCTGCAGAAGCCACTCTGTCTCCATCCTTAGAGCCATCTGTGTAAATTTGCAAGTATTCAGGATGTTCAGATTTAATTCTTGCAAAGTCCTGCTGGATAACCAGAGGATTGGTATCAACCTTTTTGTGTTTGCGTAATTCAAAATTAAATGTTGGTTTTGGGTTCAGCCATGGAGGAATACTTTCTGGTTGTCCCGTCAAAATGTATTGTTTACATCAAAAGTGAAAGTGAAATAGTAGTCGAAGTGTTGTGCAATTTGATTGTTTGCTTACGATCACTCTATCCAATCGCTGAAGCCCTTTTAGATAGCAAAGTAAATATTTTGGGTTGCGCATATACCCTAAAAAAATACCCCGTGCCCCCAAATTTAAAGGTCAAAGGGTACATGTACCCCCAAATGCAAAATGTAGTGGGCATGCTGAACACGTGGAAAAATGCCCGTATTGCTGTTATAGTAGCCATTTTGTTTTCAGGTTGATAAAATGGTCACTTGTACATGTTTTTGATGAGGAAATGTTATCACTATTGTGTGTACAAATAAATTTTAGAAAATGGCAAAAAAAAAAAAACAAAAAAAAAAGCATCATTTAATGGTAAAATAATAATGATTGTTTTCAATGAATCTTATGATCGATTTATGTATGATAGATTTAAAGACCGGTTACAACATTTTTGTTCTTTGCAGCACAGATTTTTTTATTGGGACAACCAGTTTTAGCAAAATTCTATACATGTTCCTGACATCATAGAAATATAATTTAAACATTCTTACTTGTATTAGCAAACATGAACTTGTTGTTGGGCAAAATCTGAGCCAACTTTCTGTTTTCTGCATCTGCTATGAATGCCATTGCTGCTTGGGAATCTTTTGGCACGATAACTGGTACACCACGTCCAAGCTGTAAAAGTAAAAAAAAAAAGGCTAATAGCTGCATCTTTCTTTTGATTTTGGATATACCTCCTATTCTAAAATAATTTTCAAATCAATATTCACATAGTACATAATTAAATTAAATTTCATGAAAAATTCATTGACCCAAACTTTTTCTAAATTAATCAGAGAAGTTGCTATTGGTCATTTTAAAGTACTGTCTATGTAAAATACAACAAAAATGCCACGAATGTGCTACCTTTAGCTAAGCACTGCAAAAAAACTAAAAAAAAACCAAACAAAAAACCAAACAAGAGGCTCCCAAGAGCCTGTATCGCTCACCTGGTACCTGGTGCTTAAACTTTTACCATTGGCAGCTATCTAAGATAGGATCCATACCTATCAGTTGCATTTTTGGAATTGGCTTATTCAAAGATCATCTTGGACCGTGTCCTGTCAAACACAATTTTAAATGGGTCCACAATAGGTCCTTTGTTTTGAAGTCACCACATCCGTATCTATTTGGAAACCAAATTTCATTGAAATCGGAGAATGTTGAATTTTCCCTCCTTTTTTGGCAGCCATTTTGAAAATGGCGGTCAACAAAAATTTTCAACACCAGTTTTGAATTCGCAAATTCATTTTCTATCTGAAAACCAAATTTCATTGAAATCGGACAATGTTGGATTTTCCCGCCTTTTTTGGCGGCCATTTTGAAAATGGTGGTCAACCAACAATTTTCAACACCGGTTTTGAAGTCGCCACATCATGGCAAACATTTGATCAATTTACACTTCACCTTTATCTTTTATAGTTTTGGAAATAGAAGACGAAACACTAAAAATTGAAAAAAATAGGTGAAAAGGGGCAATAACTCCTCCAAGGGATTTTGGATTTTCTTCAAAAATTCAGGATGGTTAGATCTTTATATGCTGAACATTTTTGCAATTACACTTGACCTCTATCTGCGACAGTTTTTAAAATAAAAAATAAAAATTTTGAAAATTTTACGGGAAAAGGGCTATAACTCCAAGACGGGTTGTCAGATTTTCTTCAAAATTGCAGGGTAGGTAGATCTCATCATGTTGATCATTTTTACCTTCCATCAGATTTTTGACATCTGTAACAGTTTTTGAGTTATTTGCAAAAAATTGTAATTTACCCCAATGTTCTATTTTAGCAACGGCGGCCATGTTGTTTGACTGGCGGACTAAAAAAACCTTATTTTTATAGAGCACACCCTAGTGATGATTCAGGCCAACTTTGGTTAAATTTGGCCAAGTGGTTCCAGAGGAGAAGTTTTTTGAAAAAGTGGACGACGGACGGACGAACGACGGACGCAAAGTGATGGCAAAATCTCACCCTGGCATAGCCAGGTGAGCTAAAAAGCAAAATCAGAAACACCTATTTGCTTTTCTGTCTTTTCAAACAGTAACAACATACCTTTCTAGAGAAAAAAAAATCTAAAGGAAATTCACCAACAGAAATTTTTGGGTAGGGGTGTCCTTTTATTTTAAAAAAATGTGTCTTATTATCAATGTTTTTAATATCGAAAACATAATATGCCTTAGCAATAATTGCAAAATGGAATCATAAGTAATAAGGAAGTTTTCTGAATGTTGGCGAAGCCCAGCGTGACCCCTGCAAACACATTGAAAATCGGTGTTTGGCTATGGGAAACCAAGAAATCAATCAATAAAAAAAAAAAATAAATAAAAATGGCAGATGCAAGAAGTTCTGGAATACAGTAAGTGTGACACAAGGAGACTCAAAGTGATCCCTCTATGCAGATGACTCAAAAAATACTGCATTTATAGTTACCTTTATTACTGGCAGATAACAAACAATATTTATCTTATAAAGACAATTCCACTAATCTGTCACTCGTGCATTAGGACTGATGGACCAGCAATTAGACCATACAGTTTACACTAGCAACACTTACTACAGAGTTGTTTTTACTATTTTTCATATATGTGGTTATGATCAATTTCAAAATAGTAACATTATTCAATCGTACCTTTCCTCTAATTTCGATCAGTTCTTGACTTTTAAGAAGGTAGTTCTCAATTTCACTCAATTCTGCTCTCATTGATTTTTCAATATTTGAAACACTTTTTTGTCTTGAAACATAATCCTTAACTCTGTAAACAGAAAAGTACATTTCAACACCACAGCAGGGTTCAAACCCGAGCACTTTACCATATTTTATTTTTTACTTAAAATATGGAATAATATTGTACCATTTTATATTTTGTTGAAACCTGTACTGGAAAAGACCCCATAGGCATAGAGTCCAATAAAGGTTTCAAAACAAATTGTGTTACTCACAATATAATTCATATTGTAAGTAACACTTTTAATAATCTTTTCATTATAAGTTAAACATTGCGAACAAACTAACAGATTTACAATTTACATATCATAGTTTTATTTAAGAATTTATGATCATCCCATCTTCCAGAGCAAATTCTTGATTTTGTTTGTCTTTTTTTTTCAGAATGTTCCCAATATTAATATATCGATAAGAGTTTAATCCCTTTGTAAACATGCAATACGAAAATATTCCTGAATATCCAATACCACATGCATAAAATATGAAAATGTATGATCTCGTATCATAAATGAAAAATTATGACCGATTAGAAATATAGCTGTATAATAAATAATAATGTCTATATTTGCCAATCCCTTCTTGGTAAAATATTAACATGGATTCTCTGTAAGCACCAATAACATTACTTGGACATGGCATGTCACAGATTTAGCCGATATTCATTTTATATGTTGAAATTAACCCATGAGTAACAAAAATAATGTTAGTTTGTTATTATTGACCTCTGTTGCCATGGTAACCACGATGGTCATTTTGGGCCATTTCAAAAACCCTAAAATATGCACTTTCCAAATCCATTTTTTCAAGGAAAATAAATACATTTTATATATAACTTTCTATGAGGTTAATTTTGAGTATTATTGATTATCTCAAAAACAGTTTAAACACTTTGCATAAATATGAAGTCAGAATGAGGCTATCGAATATGTCAAGACATTGATCTTTTTTCACTGCAAATTTTTGACAAAATTATGCATATACTTAATAAGAAAATTTTCATATACAGTTAGGTTAGTAATTTATAAATAATATCAAAATCTTCATTGGGTAAGAATAAGTGTCCTAGAAGATCAATGTTAAAGTTCAGTTACCATGGTAACAAGGCAAAATTGGCCACTTCTATGAAAACTGTATAACTATGTTATTCATGTTACCTGACCCTATATATCAATACTGTTCATCTTATACACCTTAAAGGATCAGTTCAAGCTTTTCATTATTGTACAGAAATGGTCAATTCTGCCCCGTTTCCATGATAACCAATTTTAATACTGATTTTCTAAGACATCAATTCTTACCCCATTGAGATTTTTATATATTTTGAATGACTAACCTAGATCTATGAGACAATAATCCTATCAAGTATATGCAGTTGGTGCCTTTTCTAAAAATTGAGACTGAAAAGTGACAAAATTGTCATAATTTTGTCGAAAATTTGCAGTAAAACAAACGGCAAATTTCTTGAAATTTTTGTTAGCCTCGTTCTGACTTCACATTTATGTAAATTTTTAAAACTGTTTTGGAGATGATCAATAATGCTCCAAATTAATCTTTGTAATAGCTCATCTTGCAGTATTTCTTAAAATATTAAATGAAAAATGTTCATTTTACAATACTATTACAAAACAAAATGTATGTACCGGTACTTTACTAGTTATGAGAAAATTGATGAAATTCCGATTAATTAGCCAAAAGACTTGGAGTCCCTACTGTTGACCATCACAACACAATTTTGGCACAAAAATTGTAATGGTTTGCACCTACAGGTACACGTATGTTTTCTATACATAATAAGTATGTGCAATTAGTTTCTAGACTATTATCTCATGCCTTCGAATTCTCCCGATCTTCTCTTGTTAAATATCATAAGTCTGGTCTGTAGTAGTCTAACTGCAGTTCTGTAGTTCTCCCAAGTTTTAATAGCGACATCAAAGCTTTCCAATTCTTTCTTGACATGTTGTTGAATCTTAACAAGGTCAGATGGCTCTGGTAATGACTTCTCCTTATTAAAGCGTCGAACCTGTAGTGTGACCAAGGCTAGTTTTGAGACTTTTGTTTGCCATTCGATCTCTATTAACTTCAAAAATGCCTTGCATTCTCTTACATTTTCCCTGTCTTTGTCTCTAATTGCATGTGCCCATTTTGCATTAAGCATTCTCTTGATATCATATCAAAGCCTGATGGCTGTAGATGGGGCTTTCAAGTCATCTTCGTCATCGAATCCAGGTGATGCCGTTGTAAGGGCTGCTCTTACGACAAAATCAAAATTATCTGTCATCAGTAAGTCTGACATAGTCATTTCTTCCACCCCTGCAATTTCTCTACCATTGATAAGCAACCGGGATGCCTCCCTCATCCTTAAGGACGCATAATATTTTCTTCTTAACACATTTCCAACATCTCGGGCCAACCAAAAGTTTCCAAGATATATAATTAAGGAGTCATTCTGAGCAATTCTTGAAATTTCATCTTTTGTCATTAAAGGCAGCACTTCTTCTATAAGTTTTTTACTGGCCTGTTCTTTTATTCTTCCAGCAAAAAAAGAGGCTCTTAATACTCAGTTCCCCTCTGCTTAAAACTCCAGAATCCTCTTCACCTATCAAACTGATTTTTGAAGGACAAATAAATTGGTGTCTATACATCGTTGTATCTAATTTCATCCACTGTAAACAACCTGGGCATGGCCCATATTGCTGTGTATCCAACTTGGCATGCTGCCTCCTTCCAACAATGAATTCTCCCTTTCCATCCCCTAGTACCTTCATATTCTGACGATGGTCTCCTTTGTTTCTTATTAAATCCCATTTTGCCTGTACTTTTTTGTCTTTTTTACACTCCATTTGACTCTTCATTAATATTATTTCCTTTATTTCCTTTTCTTTCTCGTGTACATTTCTAAGATGCTTAGATATGTTTGTAAGAATTTTATGGCAATAGAAGCAGGCATGGACCTGGTTATAAACAAATGTGTGTTTTTTCATTTTACCGAACTTTGACTGTTTAGAGCACATTAACTTTCTAGTGTATATGTTTGGATTGTTTGAGTCTCTCTGTATCTCAGATTCTGGTGGTTCAGTGCACAAATCAAGGTGAGCTTCAATATTTGGGATCATATCAATAATTACACTCTAACTGTCGTCTTCATCACTTTCAAGAATTATCTCTTGCTGTGCATCTTGATTTCCACTCAATTCTTTGTCGACTGCATGTTCACTATTCTCGTTTCTGTGCAACTTGGAAGGTTGTGTCTTTTTGATTTTTGTAGCTCCAGGGTCAGTCAGTCTTTCTGTCTCTGGTAGTTTATGTTTTTTTCCTCTCCCTCTGGCACAGATGTTATCAGAAGATAAAGATTCCCAATTAGACGTTGAATCACTACTGGATTGGTCACTACCAGGCTGATACTCACTTCCACTTAAACTAAGATTATCTTCTGCTTCATCAGACATGTATGAAATATCTTGTGATGCTTTATTAATAGTTTCATTTTGGTTTTCAACAGTAAAAGCAGAGAGTTCAGCCTCATCTTCTGATGCTTTATTAGTAGTTTCATTTCGGTTTTCAACAGTACAAGCAGAGAGTTCAGCCTCATCTTCTGATACTTTATTACTAGTTTCATTTTGGTTTTCAACAGTACAAGCAGAGAGTTCAGTCTCATCTTCTGATGCTTTATTAGTAGTTTCATTCTGGTTTTCAACAGTACAAGCAGAGAGTTCAGCCTCATCTTCTGATGCTTTATTATTAGTTTCATTTTGGTTTTCAACAGAACAAGCAGAGAGTTCAGCCTCATCTTCTGATGCTTTATTAGTAGTTTCATTTCGGTTTTCAACAGTGCAAGCAGAGAGTTCATTCTCATCTTCTGATGCTTTATTAGTAGTTTCATTCTGGTTTTCAACAGTACAAGCAGAGAGTTCAGCCTCATCTTCCGATGCTTTATTAGTAGTTTCATTTCTGTTTTTAACAGTACAAGCAGAGAGTTCAGCCTCATCTTCTGATGCTTTATTAGAAGTTTCATTCTGGTTTTCCACAAAGCAAGCAGAGAGTTCAGCCTCATCTTCTGATGCTTTATTAGTAGTTTCATTCTGGTTTTCAACAGTACAAGCAGAGAGTTCAGCCTCATCTTCTGATGCTTTATTAGTTGTTTCATTTCGGTTTTCAGCAGTACAAGCAGAGAGTTCAGCCTCATCTTCTGATGCTTTATTAGTAGTTTCATTTCGATTTTCAACAGTACAAGCAGAGAGTTCATTCTCATCTTCTAATGCTTTATTAGTAGTTTCATTTTGGTTTTAAACAGTACAAGCAGAGAGATCAGCCTCATCTTCTGATGCTTTATTAGTAGTTTCATTGTTTCATTTCGGTTTTCAACACTACAAGCAGAGAGTTCAGCCTCATCTTCTGATGCTTTATTAGTAGTTTCATTTCGGTTTTCAACAGTGCAAGCAGAGAATTCAGTCTCATCTTCCGATGCTTTATTAGTAGTTTCATTTCTGTTTTTAACAGTACAAGCAGAGAGTTCAGCCTCATCTTCTGATGCTTTATTAATAGTTTCATTTCGGTTTTCAACAGTACAAGCAGAGATTTCAGCCTCATGTTTTAATGCTTTATTAGCAGTTTCATTTTGGTTTTCAACAGTAAAAGCAGAGAGTTCAGCCTCATCTTCTGATGCTTTATTAATAGTTTCATTTTGGTTTTCAACAGTTCGAGCAGAGAGTTCAGCCTCATCTTCTGATGCTTTATTAATAGTTTCATTTTGGTCTTCAACAGTACAAGCAGAGAGTTCAGCCTCGTCATCCTTGTAAAATTTTATTTTTCATCCGATTTTTATGGGATTTGTTTGTTTGGATTCGCCTTGACATAAGCTTTCAGTAGTATATCAACAGATTTTTCATTGCTCTTACGGTTTTCAAGCTATAAGGGGTCAAAAAGGCCAAATTCACAATTTTTAATAAAAATGTATATTTTTTATTTTTGATCAGATTTTCATGGAATTTTATTATCTAGACCAGCAAATAACTGTGTCCACACTCACTTTGGGTCCAGCAACTTATTAAGTCCACACTCGCTTTTGTGTCAACACTTGCCCAAATGTACCTCTGTTTCGGTCGTATCCTGCTACGCGTAGCCGTTTATTCAAGTAAGTTGTTTCTGGGTATATCCAATACTTCTGCAGTGTGCCCAATAGTTACTGGGTATATACCCAATACTACTGCAGTGTGTCCAATAGTTACTGGGTATATACCCAATACTACCAGTGTGTCCAATAGTTACTGGGTATATACCAATACTACTGCAGTGTGTCCAATAGTTAATGGGTATATACCAATATTACTGCAGTGTGTCCAATAATTAATGGGTATATACCCAATACTACTGCATTGTGTCCAATAGTTACTGGGTATCAGGGCTACAGATAAGCTGCGTATTTGCGTTTTTTACGCATTAAAATCAAATGTGGGTGTGGACATAAAAAAAAAAAATTTACGATACTTTGTTAAAGTATGTATGTAACCCCTTTGGCTCCTTATAGCTCTAAAATGGTAAGAGCTATGCGAAATCCGTCGACACTCTACCAAAAGCTTAAGTCAAGTTGAATCTAAAAAAACAAATCCTACTAAAATTTGATGTAAAATAAAACTTTGAGGTATTTTGTTAAAGTGTGAATGTGGCCCCCTTTTAGTGTTGGGGAATCGGAAAAATTACATAATCGATAATCGGAAATAATCGGTATCCCATAATCGATTATTAATCTATTATAATCGAAATATAAAATATCATTTATCAATTTCAAAAATAAATTTCCATGTCTATTAGACTTCAACAAATGTTCAATTTACACAATAAAAAATATTTTAACATGATTTGTGTTCTTTTTAACTTCTGTGAATTCTTTGAAGGTTAGTTTGCTTGGTGGCCCGTCTTTGACCTTGTAGAAGCCAAAATAGTTCAAAACTTTGGATTTGGTTTTCCCTTAGTATGGGTATAACTGACGAATGTTGCTATCTGGGACGTTAATATTTAATATTGTTTGTGTCCGCCATATTGGAAGATTCACAAACGACCGGAACGGATCGGACACGACCTAATAAGAAAAACGGCACCGGACCTAATTTCCGGAAGTATATCTGCGATGTCGGCGACTTTCGATTTTTCGTTTTGACATCGATTAGTAACATCGGCGGCCGTAAAACGACCGTTAATCGATTTTCGGCGATAATCGTTCCATCACTTCACCCTTTGGCCCCTTATAGCTCTGAAATGGTAAGAGTTACGCTAAATCTGTTGGCACTCTCCCGAAAGCTAAAGTAAAGATGAATACAAAGAAACAAATTCTTCAAAAATCCGATGTAAAATAACAATTTGAGGTACTTTGTTAAAGTGCGAAAATGGCCCCATTTGGCCCCTTATAGCTCGGAAACTGGAAGAGACTGAGTTATCAAAAATTTAATTGCTGAGCGCTGTGTTTATTTTTTTTATAAGGAATCCATTTAAAGAGACTACATCAAAATCAGACTAAAAATTTAAAAAACAAGATTTTTGAGATTCAACCCTTTAGGACCCCATTTATCTCGAGAACGGTAAATGGTACGTTAAATCGGTTAGCACAATCCAGATTGGGAATTTTCTAAGGAACACAATGAAAGAAACCCCATCAAAATATGCAAAAACACCTAATTTGACCCTTTTGGGCCCTTTTCACAAAACGGACGGGGCCACAATACCAAAACCCATCCCAGCCTTTCTTATGTGCCAAGGAACATTGTGTTAAAATTTCATAAGGATTGGTCAACTAGAACTACTGTTATCGTCCGGAAACGAAGCGTCTATAGACGCCTGACGCCGGCCTGCACCATACCAATATACGACCTCAAAAATTTTTTTGCGGTCGTATAAAAAGCAAACCAGACATTCGATACTATTCATCATCTTGGATCCTGTGGAAAGCAAACGATATCAAACTAAATGCGAGACCTTTTAGCATGTATGTCTTTGCCTTCATTAGGGACTTGTTAAATTTTCTTTGTTAATTTCCTCTTGTAAGCATAAATATATCAGGCATATAATTTAATACCAACTCTGCTAACAAAGGATTGATTGATTGATTGATTGATGTTTTACGCCAACTTCCGCAATATTTCAGCTATATTGTGGCGAGAACTGTTGGGTTTATTGAAAAATTCTAATAAATACATAAAATATTAATATAAAACCATATAGCTTTATACAAGTAAAACAAATGTGTAAAATGTTAAAAAACATAATAGTAAATTTTTGGTTTAACAATAACAATATTAGAAATTAGAAACTTGTTTAAAATTGATCTATTTAAATCTTACTAAATAAATTGATTGCTTTTAAAAATTGAACGATTTTGTCGCCTGCGACGTTTGTAAATAGGTCTTTAAGACAATCAGCAGAATAAAAATCACGCCTGATATCGGCAACATCTACACATTCAATTAAAACATGTTGAATTGTATAAGGACAAT
>MJUU01061854.1:53475-68952 GCA_002080025.1 Modiolus philippinarum | reverse complement strand
AAACCAGCTTACCAGGTATAAAATAGCACAACAAAAAGGGTATCATTACTGGCATATTTGATATAGTAAAAGATCACATAAATGAAGTCATAAAATAATAGCAATAAAAACATATATAAGTAAACAGATCACCTTAATAACATCTTCGCTAGCCAAGGTTTACAAATCGCTCCACTCATCTTCACTGAAGATGAGATGAGCGAATTGTAACCCTTGGCTAGCGAAGATTCCTAAATAATAACAACAAATGAAATATTTTTAAAAATAAGGAAAAATTAATAATTGTTGTAGTTGAACAGCTTGGATATTTTTCGATGTGTTATAATTTCCCCGCACTTTCTTAAGAAAGTTCTGGGATATTGTTTTCGCCACTGTCTCCCAATCACGATGTGACAGGAACTACTCCTACTTTTTTGGAATTAGGGTTTTAATTTTGTAATAGAATTGTTGCACATATGCTGCAAATTTGAAATTAGTTTTCGGATTTTTGATATTGGTGTTGATTCACACAAGGAGCCCCAAGATGTCCATCATGACATATGTTACATGTGACGCAAACTCCTCCTACAGTTTTGGATTTAGGGATCTAATTTTGTTGTAGATTTGTTGCATATAATCTGTAGATGCGCAATAAGCTTTCGGATGTTTCATCTTTTAATATTGATGCAGATTTCGATTTTGACAAAGGTCCCAAGCTGTGGATTTTGATTTTTGACACATGTGGCGTGTGACGCGAACTCTTCCTACATTTTTTGCTTTCATTTTGTTGCAGAATTGTAATTTTGTTGCAGTATTGTTGGATATAGTCTCTAAATATGCAATAAGCTTTTGGAATATTGAGTCAGGTTCCAACTTTGGTAAATTTCCTGAAAATATCAGTCAGTAGTAGTCATAGGCATGGCAAAATAAATAGAGCATTTCTTTAAAAAACGAACGTGATTTCGCCTACAAAGAGAGTCTGAAATTGAAACAATGACCCAGATGTTCTTTAAAATTGTTGAAATTGTTACTCTCTTTCAAATAATCATTATTTTCATTTGATATATTAAACATAAGCATTGATAAACTACGAATACTGTTGCACTCCAGACGACAGAAACACTGTTTTAAATTAAATTATAGGTATGTGTCTGAAAAAAGGTTCCATTCTTGGATGAATGATCTTTATATCAATGCTGTCTGAAACAAAGAACAATAGTAGATTGGAAATCAATATACAGGAAAGGGTGGCTTATTAAACTTCAAATGTTGCACTCCTGACAAACAAGGGTGGATGTATTTAATGACCCATCAGGAGGTGGTGTTGTTATAAAAATATTCAATATTATATTTTCCATATGGAATTGATATTTCTATACATTAATCAATATAAATATATGATTTTTCATAGATAGAATTTTTACAGTATTTATTTCTTTGCAGTTTTTTTCTATTTTTGCTGTTGCACTCCAGACATGGGACTCCAATTGCTAATATTCAGATACTAAATTCCTATCTCAAGATGTTAAACTTTAAGTGAAAAGTCTTACTTTTAAACAGATATTATTATTTTCTATTTCATATGTAAAAAACTAATGGTAAAAAATGTCACAAAAGTGTTGCACTCCAGACATTTTTGGCATGCTTTTCGAACATAACTTTTTAGCTTATGAAGATATCTCCACGAAATTTTGCAAGGACATGCTTTGCATTAAAACTTTTACATTTCTCAGTCTAGATAACAAAATATGCGTGGTGCCATTTTTTAGATAAACAGCTTTCACATGGAGTGATTTTTGTGCATTTGATTTCATATAACTACCGAGAAGTTTTTCTGAGAGAGGGAATATGAAAAATAAGGGATTGTATCAGAGACTGTGATGTGGTAGTAAAAAATAAAATCTTCAGTGAAAAGGGTCGGAGACCCCGGGCCTAGAACAGAGAATTATCTACCCAAACAATTTTTAATATATAGGTAAGTAAATAATAGACAGATAAATAGATAAATAAAATAAACATACCATTAGATAATTAAAAAAAATAGAAAGAACAAAAGAAAATTAAAATAAATAATGAATGAATAAATAAATACATTTGAATGAATAAAATAATGGAATGAATTAATTTCAATCATAAAATTTCATTTTGGATTGTGGTATATTACCTGTTCACCCAGGTAAATGTAAACAAATAACAAAAAACACGAGTTATTTCCCTTCCTGGGACCGAGTTTGCAATAGTTATTCGTCAATATATTAGTTTAAAATTGAAATAGTAGATTAAATTATCGAAATAATGTGGAAAGATATCAAATTACTTTAAATAATTTTTGAAAACATCATAAAACAAGATAGTTAAGTTATGTTTTTTATTTTGAAGCTCGGGAAAACTTTTTCGGGCTCTTTAGGGATACTAGAAATATTGAAACTCCTCTTTGAAACAGTAAAATATTTCGTCAAATTGATTTTTTAAGCAAAAATATAATTTTCGAGAAAATAACTG
The DNA here is from genome assembly GCA_002080025.1 of Modiolus philippinarum. Taxonomy (NCBI): domain Eukaryota; kingdom Metazoa; phylum Mollusca; class Bivalvia; order Mytilida; family Modiolidae; genus Modiolus; species Modiolus philippinarum. The sequence goes on along the minus strand of MJUU01061854.1, from coordinate 66,471 downwards.
ACCCCCGGACCCAAAATTATAGTGGGAAGCCGGATACAGAATGTTAACATTTTGTATCCGGCCGGACTCGTAGTGGACCCGGACCCAAAATTATGCCACAACGTACATACTCAACAGAAGGTATATGTTCAACTGACAAAGATACTCAACAGAAGGTATATGTTCAACTGAAATACATACTCGACAGAAGGTATATGTTCCCTTGACATACATAATCAACAGAAGGTACATGTTTCCCTAACATATATACTTAACAGAAGGTATATGTTCCCCTGACATATATACTCAATAGAAGGTATATCCCTCCCTACGAAATACATACTCAACAGAAATATATGTTCCCTTGACATACATAATCAACAGTGGGTATGTATTTCCCTGACATACATACTCAACAGATGGTATATGTTCCCCTGACATATGTCAGGGGAACATATACTCAATAGAAGGCAGATGTTCCCTTGACATACGTACTCAATAGAAAGAATATGTTCCCCAGACATACAAACTCAACAGAAGGTATATGTTCCACTGACATACACACTCAACAGAACGTATATGTCCACTGACATTCATACCCAACAGAAGATATTTGTTCCCCTGACATACATACTTAACAGAAGATATATGTTCCCCTGACATACATACTTAACAGAACGTATATGTTCCCCTAACATACATACTTAACAGAATGTATATGTTCCCCTGACATACATACTCAACAGAACGTATATGTTTCCCTAACGGTATATATTCCCGTGACAAACATACTTAACAGAAGGTATATGTTTGCCTGACATACATACTCAACACAAGGTATGTTCCCCCGACATCCATACTCATCAGAGGGTATATGTCCCCTGACATCCATACTCAACAGCCTGAGGGTATATGTTCCCCTGAGATCCATACTCAACAGAGGGTATATGTTCCCCCTGACATCCCTACTCAACATAAGGTATGTTCCCCTGACATAGATACTCAAAAGGAAGGTTCATGTTCCAATGACATGCATTATACAGGGTATATTCTTTCTACTGAATGTTTATGTTCTCCTGACATACAGTTTATGTGCAGATATTATCTACTGAAGGTTAACGTTCCCCTCACACACATACTCATATGAGGTTTACATTCCTCTGATATTTAAATTCAACAAAAAAATTATCAAAGCTGACAGACACATTAAACAGAAGATTGCAGTTTCTCTCCAATACAAAATAAACAGCAGATAAGCATCCCAGCTGATAAACACACTCAACCATCATTGCTTACAAAACAAACCAGGTGCTGACAACTCCCAAGGTTTAAATCTTTACAATATTAAAATCTAAAAAAGTTTATTTATATTTCAAACTATTTGTACCTGGTGGCAAAGATTTTTGTCATAGAATTCACTGGCGGATCCAGTGCGGGGTTCCGGGGGTTGGAACCCCCTTTTTCTGAACAATCATGTATTTTTAAATGAATATCCTGATGTTTTACTTTCGCGCCTCACTCCGCTCATCAAAATCTCCTTTCACTTGCAATTGGACCCCCTTTTCTTATTGCCTGGATCTGCGCCTGTCGGAAGGAAATGATAATCAATCTTTGAAAATTACATTCCCACAACTCTCTTCCCTCAAGAAATTCTATGGCTGTCACCAAACATCATGGAAAGATATAACATGTCAGTATCCCAAATGAAAGCGGAAATTTTCAGCTAGATTCACGTCTTATACTGATTTTAATTTTTTCCTAGATTGACTAACTTACAGTGTAACGGGTGCTTTTAACAGAACAGGAAATGCTTACCCTTCCGGAGCACCTGATGTCACTATCAGTTTCATGGGAGTTCCCCCTGTGAGTGCCTTTGTTTTGAATGTTGTGTTTTTTAATTTCTGTGTTTTATAGCTGTCTAGTATCATTCATTTCTGTGTTCTCATTTTGGCAATGTCTTCCGACTTTCATTTTGTAAATACTACTCCTTTGTTCCTTCCGTATTCTACTACCATTGTTTTGTAGAAATTGAGATATATTAAACAAAATATTCATAATCACAATTTGTAACTATATCCACATTTCACCATAACTTTGACATAACCGGTCTTGACTCAACCCTGGATTGACTCACTGATAGTGTGACGGGTGCCGGACACGCTTACCCTTCCGGAGCACCTGATGTCACTCCCGGTTTTCATGGGAGTTCACACTATGAGTGCCTTAGTTTTTAATGTCGTCTTTTTATTTCCGTGCATTGTAGCTGTCTCACGTCCTTGTTTTGTCTTTGTTTTTCTCTGTTGCCGTTTTTGCCATGTCTTTGGATTTCTATTTTTGTAGTCTTCGCTTCCCTTGTTCCTTCGGTATTCTACTGCCGTTGTTTCATCAAACAGGAAGTACATGTCTAATGGGATGGAATGTGAGGTTTTTCACGATGATAAAAAAGATGATTAAAATGTGATGCAAAATTGATGTTTTACAACATTTTGTAGCCAAGTACACATTTCGTCAAACAGGAAGTTCATGTCTGATAAGAAAGATAACAAGAAACTTTTTCACAACTTATCATATAAAGATTGAACACAAAGTTTGAAGTAAATCTCTCCTGTAGAACCTAGAAAAAAAGAGGCTCTCAAGAGCCTGTATCGCTCACCTGGCCTTTAGCCCATTGTTAAACTATAGTTCCAATATGCCCAAGTAGTTTAAGGGGAGAAGACCTCTGTTAGTGTTTCCCTTAGGGTCCAATGTTAAACTATGTTCCCTGCTGGCAGCCATCTTGGATAAAGTGTGAACCTAAAAAAAAACTTTTTTCATTGCATGGGGCCGCACAAGGACTATTTTGACCAAGTTTGGTTCCATTGGCTCAGTAGTTCAGAGAAGATCTTCGAGTCCAATGTAAGAACTAAGTTCCCAGCTTGCCGACATATTATATAGTGATTATATATATTATATAGGATAAAGTGCAGACATGAAAGACAACCTTTTTTGCAAATGACCACCAAAGGTCTATTGTGGCCAAGTGTGGTTCCAATTGGCCCAGTAGTTTCAGGTGAGAAGATCTTTGAATGTGTTTTCCCATAAGGTTCAATGTTTAAACTATGTTCCCTCTGGTGGCCATGTTCGATACAGCTCAAACATGAAAAACACCTTTTTTTTGCAGGCCACCACTAAAGAACTATTGTGGCCAAGTTTGGTTCCAATTGGCTCATTAGATTCAGAGAGAGAAGACTGAGAGCTTTGAATGCGTTGCTCATGGAATCCAATGTTAAAAATATGTTTCTGCTGGCGGTAATCTTGGATATAGTATGGACCTGAAAAACACCCTTTTTGCAAGGGACCATCCAAGGACTATTGTGGCCAAGTTTGGTTCCAGTTGGCTCATTAATTTCAAAGAAGAAGAGCTTTGAATGTGTTTTCCCATGGGGTCCAATGTTAAAACTATGTTTCCTGCTGGTGGCCATCTTGGATATAGCATGGACCTGAAAAAGATCCTTTTTGCAAGGGACCATACGAGGACTATTGTGGCCAAGTTTGGTTCCTATTGGCCGAGTAGTTTCAGAGGAGAAGATCTTTAAAAGTGTTTTCCCTTGGGTCCAATGTTAAAACTGTGTTCCCCGACTATGGCCATATTGGGTATAGCACAAAACCTGAAAAACCCTTTTTTTGCAGGGGACGATCCAAGAACTACTGTGGCCAAGTTTGGTTCTAATTGGCTTGGCAGTTTCAGAGATCTTTGAACTTGTTATCCCATAGGGTGCAATGTTAAAACTATGTTTCCCACTGGCAGCCATCTTGGATATAGAGCAGTCCTGAAAAACATCTTTTTTGCACGGGACCACCCAAGGACTATTGTTGCCAAGTTTGGTTCCAATTGGCCCAGTAGTTTCAGATGAGAAGATCTTTGAATGTGTTTTTCCATAGAGCCCAAAGTTAAAATAATGTTCCCTGCTGGTGGCCATGTTTGCAAGGGACCACTCAAGGACTATTGTGACCAAGTTTGGTTCCAATTGGCTCGGGAGTTTCAGAGAAGATCTTTGAATATGTTTTCCCATAGATTCCAATGCTGAATCTATGTTTACCGCTAACCCATGTTGGATATAGGGCAGACCTGAAAAAACACCCTTTTTGCAGGGGACCACCCAAGGACTATTGTAGCCAAGTTTGGTTCAAATTGGCCCAGTAGTTGCAGAGGAGAAGATCTTTGAATGTGTTTTTCTCATAAGGTCCAATGTTAAAACTACTTTTCCTCTGGTAGCCATGTTGGATACAGGGCGAACTTGAAAAACACCTTCTTGCAAAGGACCACCCAAGGACTATTGTGGCCCAGTAGTATCAAAGGAGAAGATCTTTGAATGTGTTTTCCCATAGGGCCCAATGTTAAAACTATGTTTCTCTGCTGGTGGCCATGTTGGATATAGTAAAACCTGAAAAACACCTTTTTTGCAAGGGACCACCCAAAGACTATTGTGGCCAAGTGTGGTTCCAATTGGCCCAGAAGTTTCAGAGGAGAAAATCTTTGAATGAAAAGTAACGCGGCCAGATAGAGGACAGACAGATGATGGACACTAAGTGATGGCAAAGCTTACCCTGGCATTTACCAGGTGAGCTAAAAATAAGACAAACTAGAGAGTAAATGCCCCTGCAGCCCACTGCCATCATCCAATGTTTTTCCTGATGTGTTTATATTCAAATTTTGGACTCTGTTTGTGTTAGACACATATGATCCCCCCCCCCAGTTTGATATAAAACATAGACATCTAATTTCTTTGCACTTGATAAACAAATTTCAAGAACTTATAATTCAAATATCTGACACAGCTTACTGATATATCCAGTCAGGAGTTATCCAGAATCGACCCTCCAAATGCACATATTTCAATAAAATGGCCAAGTCCACCTACACCCAACAATAAACACAAATTTAGGCCAAAATCAAAATTGTGACAATACATACATATAAAGTCCATGGCTAATCACTGTTTAAGGTAAAATAAATGTAGCTGTAATATTTTTTGGAGGATTTAATAGAAATAACAGGTGCTAAACACACATTTTGATAAAATGGCAAATTCTAAGTACCCTTCCCCCCCAGAAAAAACTAAAATTTTGATCAAAATCTAAAATGTGACAATATGTTTATCTACAAACCATGTTTAATCACCGTGCAAAGTTAAATAAACGTAGCTTTATATTGCGGGAGGTGTTGTCCGGGACAACAGTTCCAGAATACACATTTCAGTAAAATGGTCAAGTTCACCTACCCTCAAAATCACAATTTTAGGCCAAAATCTAAACCATGACAATATGCACATCTTCAATCTATGCCTAATCACTGTGCAAATTAAAATAAATGTAGCTTTAATATTGTGGGAGAATACACATTTCGATAAAATGGCCAAGTTCACCTACCCCTAAAAATCACAATTTTGGGCCAAAATCTAAACCATGACAATATGCACATCTTCAATCCATGCCTAATCACTGTGCAAAGTTAAATAAATATAGCTTTAATATTGTGGAAGGATTTATCCGGAATAACAGTTTCAGAATACATATTTCGATAAAATGGCCATGTTAAACTACCCCTCAAAATCACAATTTCTGACCAAAATCTTAACCATGACAATATGCACATCTTCAATCTATGCCTAATCACTGTGCAAAGTAAAATAAATGTAACTTTAATATTGTGGGAGGAGTTATCCGCAATAACAGCTCATCAGAGATGGGACGGACGGAATTATGGACGGAAGGATGAACAGATGGACGGACGAGGGTAAAACAATATGCCCCCCCCCACTTGTCATCGCAGGGGCATAAAAATATGTTTCACCACATCTTATAAAGAAGTCCTCATTCCATCAAACATAAAGTACATGTCCATTAAACGGAAAATAGGAAATTCCGTACAACTAGCCATGTAGAGGCTGCATACCAAGTTTGATATCAGTCCTTCCAGTAGAAGACAGAAATAATCTGTAGACAAACAGGTGGGTAAATATAATGAATGCAGTATACTCTATCAAGCTGGATATAATATTTTCGTTAAAGAATAAGTACAGTTCATTCATATGCTTTAAATATTGTAAGGTTAAAAGATCTTGTGCCTCTACAGACTATTGCATATTAATAATATCAACAAAATATATATGAAATGCTTTTATTGCTAATACTTTTATATGAAAAGTATCAAAGACATATTAAAATAATGTAAAAATGTTGGAATAAAATGACAGAAGTTTGATTATTCAATGAAATTGTATTTAAGAATTAGATTAACAGGACTGCGTTACTACATGTATGTTTATATGTTAATGTGTCCTTCGTAATACCTAAATCTGGTTTATAAGAAATAGTTCCAATAAAAAAAGAAGTTGGGTGACAACATTGTACATGAGGTTATTTTCACCTAGGCTTTTGTTAAAGATTTCCGAGTGAGCTATATACAATGTATAATCCATGTTTTCCTGTTAATCTAATGAATTTCAATCAGCAGTGAAAATTATATTGAAGTGAAATTTCATGCCAGATTTTCAACAGTGAATGTAGCAAAAATCTTGAAAAACAGTATTGTGAATTGAAATTACCAGTAATATTTTTGCAATTACTCAAAGACAAACCATTATGTTATGATGGTATATGAAATTTGGAAGTTGTAACATTTTTCTGACCCGATTACAGAGATAAATACTGTACTAAGTTAATGTAAACTGTCATATAACACATCCCATTTACCATGATATTCTGTCCAAAATATTATAACAATACAGTATATCAAAGCTGTATACCCTAATAGTCTTTTAGTTGTAACACATGATTAATTCATCAAACTCCATATACAGCAATATAATTTGAATGCAATCCAGTTACAAGATGGCACCAGATATAACAATATATATACATGTATATATGTATAACAGTAAATGCACAACCTGTGTTTTATAACAAAGTGCCAACATAACAATATTTTCTACAAATATAACAAAATCTGACAACATATACTACTTCTTTTTTTAGTGAATTTAATTCAAAATAATTCTTGCCACATTTGATTAATTATTTTTGATTAACCTATTACAAAATCTTGGTACAAATCTTATTCAAATACTGTACAACCCAAGAATGGTAAAAGGATTGACTGTGTCTTTGCTTTTCATAAGATATGGGCACAGTGTTAAAAAATACCACAAGTAGAAATGGAATGTCGTTGTATAAAAAATATATTTGAGCACAACCAAAAAATAAAAGAAATCACAGATATATTGAATAGACATCACATAAGGTCAGAAGTGTATATTAATATGCAATCAGACAGCAATTTTCCCCTTCCCAATTAACAATCAATTAATAATTTTAGTTGACATTACCCTTAAAATAAGGATGAAGGCATGCATGTTAAGGAAATTTAGATTGAGATCATCATAATTATCATCGCTGAAATGGAAATTGAGTCAAGTTTCAGTGATGAATTCTGACCTTTAATAAAATGTCAAAAGAAAAAACTGTTGAGGTGGATGTTAGCTTATCAGTTTGAAAGTGAGAGACTTGTCAAATTTGAGCAAGAGGTAGATAAGGTCATTAGGAGTTGAATGTCAAAGGTGAATGTGAACAGGTAGGGGTCAAAAGTGAGTTCCCAAAGCAAAATTATCTCTGCATTTCATGCAAAAAATTGCTAAAAAAAAATTTAGAAAACTACAATGACACAGTATCTTTTAAACATGCACCATTTGACATTAAATAAATTGTGAAATTTTACTTTGAAAGATACCTTTTAAATCTTATCTCCATATTATTTGGGTTTTACTTATTTTAATATGAAAACTATGTCATAGTTTAGTTGCAAAGGTCAAGATCTTTTCGTATGTAAAGATAAGGCAGGGGTTTAGTAAATATTTTAGTTTATACATGTATATAAAAATGCTATGTGTCACTGCGGGAAAAATGAAAAACATTTGTTGTCCATAATTTTTAGTGTGAACTCTCTATTGAACATTTTCCAGTGAAATATTGTTTTGTATTAACACAACATGATATACTGTGTGAAGGAATGATAAATGAAACTAATGACCACTGATGATATATATTAGTGGACAAGGCACCTAACTTTGTTATGACTAGAACTATAAGACAACTACAGAATGGATTTCTCTTGACTTCTATATAAATATCACAAAAATATCACATTTATACACCCAAACAATCCACAGCAAGTAAACAACATATTTCACATTTATACACTCAAACAATCCACAGCAAGTTAACAATATATATCACATTTATACACCCGAACAATCCACAGCAAGTTAACAATATATTAGTACAATGTACAATAAGCTCTGAATACCAGATCCTGTCAATAAATTCTGGATTCCCAGATCCTGTCAATAATTAGGAATGGAATGATGCTGAATAGTCTGTGGGAATACTGAAACAAGGCAGTGTGTTAAATTTGTAGAAGACCCATAGCCCAATGTCTATGATAATAAATGTAAAATTTTCCTTTTTTTCAAACTGAAAATGTACATTGAGATCTATGGAAAGCAAAGTAAAAATTGGTATAAGATGCTAAATACTGTAACTTATTTTTGTAATTCAATTTGATAATGTATTAATACCGTATTAACTTCATGATGTTAGGCCAAAACACCTTTGCCGTAATTTAATTTCATTGCCATAGACATAAAATTACGTTATAAGGTACAAACGGAAATTACCTGATAACTTCTTGTGACAAACTAATTCATACATGGGTTTGAAAAGGAGATTCAATAAAAAATAGGTTGAAGAATCAGTACTTTTTTCACAGTCAGAAGTTGATAGGTTCATGAAATATTTTAATCAATTTAGTCTGACTGACCCTGAAATTTTTATGAAAGATTATGTACAATTATCACTTGAAAAAAAAAAGAATAAAAGAAAATGTGTCCATGGGACACGGATGCCCCCGCCGTACAGATATATCGGCAACCAGGAAGTAGATGAGAAACGGACTTGAAAAGGGGAGACACAGTACAACTCATCTTACCAAAGCTTCAGACCAAATATCAAATCATTCCTGCATACACAAGCTGAGAAATCTTTGACGAAAATTTCGGACGTACGGACGGACAAGGGTGAAACTTAATGCCCCAGTCGCCTAACGACGGGGCATAAAAACTGTGTCATTAAAATATATCATTGTTTAAATTTAATGAGAAGATTCCTAAGCATATTGTGAGAAAGGAAAATATAAATGTTAGAGGTGAAAATTCTTTCTATGAAAATATTGCAACTTATTCCCTCATTGCAGAACACATCAATTCATTGATTGGTGTTTAGTGTAAATCAAAGCATAACTTCAGCTATATTGTGACAAATTATATCACACAAAGAGATAAAACTGAAGATGTGGTGAGATTCTTTTATAAATAAACAATTGTCAATTCTAAAAATTGGAATGTCCAGATAATACTGAATATAGAATATACATAACAAATTCAATTTGGATTGTTCAGTAAGAGATGAGATTTCACATACCAGTAAATGATTTAAAAAAATCTGTTGGGAGAAAAAAATGATACCAACAGTGCTACAGTTTTTAGAATAAAGACATTATTATTATTATTCATGTCACCAGAGAGTAACCGGCTACCTCAAAGACTGGATTGGAATTAAAATAAAAAAAAAGATATATTTTTACATGTTAGATTGAATCTGAATGATTATTTGATCAAAATCAATGTTAATTTTAGTTTTATAGTCAATATAATGCAACAACAGTTGACTTTATATGTCTCAGAAAAAAAAGTAATAAAACACATGTAAATTTGCATTGAAAAGGCAATTGAGTTGATAGATCAGCTAATTCAATCAACATTTCCGATACAATTTCTCTGAAACTGTAAAAAGAGTTCTATCCTTTGTTTCAGCCCAATTAAAATAATTTCTTAGTTCCAAAACCCTCTCTAACATCTTTTTTAAGAGTCTCAAAATCTCACTTGTATTGCAAAAAATTGAATAGATATATATTTATTAAAAAGTCCAAATACAATGTTTTTCTCTGACATGTCTTTAATGTCAAATTAATTACTGGGTCTTCATGTCAAATAATACAAAATAAACTTCAACATTTTTCAATTTCAATTTCAATAGATTACTTATTATCCTTGACTAAATGACTTTACCACTGTACTACACATCAGGCTCACCACAACAGGAAAGCTTGAGAGTAGCTGTGTTTGTATAGAAAAAAAATCTATATTTCATAGATATACATGTGTGTCTATTACTTGAACAATCTAAAATCAAATTAATAAGTCTGGAATTCCCTTATTATGTGACTTGAAATGAAATAAAATAAAATATGACAGGTAATATTTTTGTGAATATTTATGAGAATCAAGAATTTAATTTTTATGGTTAATTTCAAAGAAAAATGTATTATAAAAATATCAAATAAATAAAACAGAAACACCATATATATATATATATATATATATATATATATATATATAAAATGTCATGAAACGAAATAAGTCTGAATCGTAATTTACCTCTGCATAGAAAGGAAAAGGTGGCTTGGCTTTGGAATTGCTTACATATTTTATTTCCCATTGCCATTTGAATCAACAACCATACAATAACATTAAATAAATATCACAAACAAATAACATCAAATAACATTAAAATTCTAAAAAATAACAAACTTATATAAAAATAAATGCAGCTTGGCTTGAACTGACACATTCAATAACTATAGTACACATAATAATTATCATTTCTTTGGTTTAAACCAAACCTTTATAGCACTATATAGCATTTGGCTTTAAAAATGTTTTCCTCATAATATTTTGATCAGATAGATATTGGAATTAAAAATACTTAATTGTTCAGAGTATCAATACACTGACCTCAATCAATACACAGATGTAACATTTTTATCTAATGGTCACTCTATTACTAAAGAAGAACAATGGGATATTCTGAAGAACTCATTCCACTTTGTAAAATTCCGAAATGCAAAATATTTTAGGTATAACTAAATTGAAATATTACTCAGATTAAAAAATGAGTACAAAATCAGAGTCAGTGTTGGTGAATCTTTACAAACAGAACTTTGTTCAGAGTAGACAGATTTTTTTTAGCTGTCTCCTGTTACATTAATACACAACTTGGCAAGTCACTTCAGAAAAACATGTACAATAATATAAATATTCATGGCTTTGACTGAGACAGAGAAACATCCAATTTTAAGTATGTCACAACATTCCTTTATTGGCCAGTCTGTCTTTCTGTAAGAGATAAAGAAATATTATGTTAGAAATAGAATTACAATAGCTGTAACCAGAAATAATACCTTCTGCACTGCAAGGTACAAATGCTCAAAATTTAAAATAAAATTTTATGCTCAGAGGCTAAGCCAGTCTCTATCCCTGAAAACAGGCTTCTACATAGAAATGATGAGATGTATACTACTTTATAGAAGAGCTCAGTAGAAATATTCTGAACAACAACCATGCTAAGATCCCCCACCCCTTCTTATCCGACATGCACTAGATTGCAAAGACAAATGCAAAATCATCATCTCATATCATTTAGTGATGTAAAAGTTTGTTTTCCCACAGTTGGCTCTTGATGTTTCATTGGTTTAACTCATTCTACCATTAGATTAACTCTCTGTTTATTGGGTAAATAGCAGTGAAAATAAAGAATATTTATAAGACACTTTACATACCAATCCTCCAGCCTTCCTTGTCCTGGTGTTAAGTAATGCTGCTCTTTTACTTTCTTGTAACTGTTTTAGTCTTTTCTCTGCTTCTTGAAGTCTACAGAAATTAACATATTCATTATTATTTACTATAATTTTGTGTTGTACTTAAAAGATTGCTACATTTCACTTGAAATAATGCATAAATAAATCACTGCTCCAAAGGCACATTATGCTGTACCCTTATTGAAGCAAAGTGAAAACTCCATGTGATCAAAATTATCATGAGGAGATACTACATATCATGTCCAGTTGGATTAAACTCATGTGTTTGTGAAACACTATGCCACTGGTAGCAATCATGTCTACAATACAAAATTAATGCTAAAAATTGCAAAATACACTAGAAATTAAGATTAAGAAGACATTACATTTGTATTATGATTCCTTAAAACCATGAAATTGGGTGAAATTGTACTAAGCTCTATTAGATCTATTCATATATAGAATATCAATCATCTTGCAATTGTAATCAACGATCTAGATTTTAATCTTTTGACCTCTGTGACCTTTGACCTGACCTCAATGAAATTTGTATTATGGTTTTCAGTTTTATATTATCAATATACAGGCCAAATATGAAGTCCTATCACATCTGGTTGAAAAGACATGGACAATGTTAAAGTTTTTGTTAAAGTTTTGAAATTTGCACTCAGTTACCTTGACCCTTGACCTAACCCATATCATTTATAGGACTAGTACCAAGGATCCGGAAATGACAAAAAATCGTCGGTCATGACCGATTTTTTGAAAAAATGTCCGAATTGAATTTTCAGATTTTGGACATAAAAAAAAATATATGTACAAATTTTTGACTGAGAATTTGTAGATATTTCCGGTCATATTTTAATTATGCAGTTATTTCCTGTCATTTGAGTTTTTCAAATCAAGTTTTTCTTGCATTTTAACTTTTACTATCGGTACGGGAAATTGTTGTATATTAGACACAGGAGGCAGCCAAAGCTTGGGTTATTTATGGCTTTGAATGACACTTGTATATGTTCAATTGTTTTGACAATAATTTAATTATGTTGAACTGATAGCCAGTTGATTACTGTTATGTTTACAGTGATGACCTTTTTACCTGTTGTACACACATCAAAGCGTGTTTACCTTCGAGCGGTTTTCACACCAATTTACGATTCTATAGGAAACTCTAATTACCTGGTAGATCAATTAAGTACAAACACAAGGATCAATCATCATATTTGATAAGAATAAAGTGTAAATAATATAAATAAAACTTTTAATTCCCCCACATTGATGTCCAT
>MJUU01061854.1:10615-25669 GCA_002080025.1 Modiolus philippinarum | reverse complement strand
GCGAAATATAGGTCAAGGTCACATGATTTTGGGTCCGACAGATAGGGTTCGCCGTAAGCTACCTATGGACCAAATATAAAGTTCCTACATCAAAGGCTTCTGTATTAAAACTTGAGTTTACGCCGCCGTCGCCGTCGCACTTTGCACGCCTTTGTCTCGCTTTCGCGACTTTCGTCGCGGGCGAGACAATAAAAACGCTCAAACACAACGAAATTTGAAGAAAAATAACATTGTTTCATTAATCATGAAGTTTTAATAAGTACGATTGAAATATTGGAATGGGTTCGGTGCAGACCGTTATATCCGTAATTATTTTACATTTAATTTGATATTTCTAAGTCTTCCATTCCCTACTTACTGTTGTGGAATGAAATAAAAGACCAGTAAATCCTATATTTATGCATCTTTAGCACATTAAATGTTGTCAGAGACAATATGATATAAATAGCTCATTGTCACCAATATCAACACTTTATGGATCACATGGTTTGTTGACAGTAATGGCGGCTAATAAAAATATCGTGTTCCTGACATCAAAATAGTAGCATTTTTGGGAGGAAAGGTCCATTCTTGTTATAACTGTAAGGCACTTAACAATTCAAAACAGCATATTTAATTAGATCCACAAACAGTCTGTTTGGTTTGAACAGGGACTTACAATCTATCTTCATGGAACTTGGCTAAATCCTCTAGTTGTATAGGGGTGTATAATCCACAGCCCCAAACCCCTAACTCGGATAATACATGCCCTTTTACGGTAAACTCCAAAAGGAGTAAGTCTGATTAAGTCATCAGGGTAAATAACCTGGACATGCCCACACAAACTCCAAAAGGAGTAAGTCTGATTAAGTCATTAGGGTAAATAACATAATATCGGGAGTTCCTGTAAATTTAGTTGCATATAGCCATTTTGACAGCTAATGTCTCTTCAGTGCAGATAAAATCTAATCATTGGAAATCAAGAAATTGTAAGATACTAGAAGATGATAGAGAACAATTGTCAAAAAGATCTTAATTGAGAGACAAAATCAGCTAAGAACACAGTTATTTACCACACTGATTACTTGTTATACATACCATTTTCAATAACATAGAATTCCAGTCGTAAACTTGATAACAGAATACCGATAGCTTGGGAACGTTTTGGTTCTATTACTTTGGCAAACTGAAACAAAGAATTATAAATTCGTATCAATTTGTAATTTTATACTGGTTTAATTTTTTTTTTAAAGTTGTACTAATGAGCATTAAAGATCAGCTGTCAAATATTTTCCTACAACCATTATTTCATGTATAGAATTCAAATTGTTATATACTAAGAAATCTTTGAATAATACATGTATATAAAGAAAAAATTATAGTATAACTAATCGACCGTGATGAATATCAATAATAATAATGTCACGAGTGCCAAACAACGCAGGATTAAACAAGTTTTGGAACTTGTCCCAAAATGAGTTTAATCCATAGCGTTGTTCGACACGAGTGACATTATTATTGATATTCATCACGATTGATAAGTTATACTTATTATTATATAGATTTTCAAATCCATAAACAGATTTTTGATGCAATTTTATGGGATTATCTTTTTAATATCAATGCGCCAGGTGTTTACATTGGCGATAATATTGTGACATCATTTCCTATAGTGAAAATAAATTATTTCACTGAGTGAAAATATGAGATTTATTTGATTCAGAAAGCTCGATAAATCACCGCTATCTATATAATAAACTTTTTAATTCAGGGTAATAACAATATTACTGAACAGAATAGACAGAGCAAATAGACAAAGAAGTTGTAAAACTACTGGAAAAGGATATCTAAAAGAACTTTTTAAATGATTCATGAGATGGAATTTATCTTAATTAACGAAGTTGTCAAGGAAATAACTATACCTAATGAGCAAGTCTGATTAATTGGTGCTTGCTCTCGTGTAAAGAATCAACTGCAAAACATACACTCTGTAAGCCACAAAGTAGGAATATATAGTCTCTAACATTGTTTCCAGTTTATTACGTATATTTCTCACATAGAGATAGTTAAATTTTCACATTTTAAAGTTCGAGGTTTACCAAGAACTTTAAAATGTGAAAATTAAACTATCGAGATGTGAGAAATTATCGTAATAAACCAGAAAACAATGTTAGAGATTTTTTCTCTAATTCCTACTCACTTTATTTGACGTAAAGCAATCTCCGTAGTCTCCAGTCTCAAATATGCTGCCATTTTGTTGCTATCATCGTTGCTATGTGTATCATTGCGCCATTCATTGAAAGGGGTGTTGAGTGTAATAATTTTTATAAAAATGTCATATTATCAATAAATCGAGTCATAAAAATGCAAAAACTATTTTGCTAGACAATGATGCAGGTGTTAATTTCATCAAAATCCGGTTGCACTATTTCTAGAAACTGACACAAGAAATTTACATGATTGACCAATCAGCAAGTGAGATCAATTTCCAAACATGTTGATTATTAATTTCATCTAACATCATTTGGGAAGTATTTATTTTGAACAAGAATTAGAGAAATTACTATCCATGTTAGGGAAACTCATCACTTTAAATTAATTAAATCCCTTTTTTCGTAAATTTTTAAATATATAATTTCTTTGATGCATTTGTTTTGATATTTTATAAAATACTTTTTTTTCCCACCAGATTCTACAGGTTGGATTAGGTACCTGTTTGGGAAATTCAATTTATATCATATAATTTTTTTATTGGTATGTAAGTGTTTTAAAATATTCACCTGTTTTGGGGGAGATTTACTTTTTGTCAGACGAGATTTTCGACTAGTGTCAATGGCAACCTTGGAAAATAATTCATCCACTTCATCATAATTAATCTTTGCTTCATCAATTTCTTCCCATACAAGACGGGCATTCATATATCTGAAAAGAAATGGACATATTAGAAAAATCCAAATGGAACAAAGTTGCGTAAGATAAGCCTAGTTGCAACTTTATATGCCATGTGATTAGATTTCATTTGAATACATGTATAACATGGATTTTCAAAAGTGATTGTTCTGGAACAAAATATTTATGCCCTACCTTATACCCAACATATGACAAGTTTCATATAAGTCAAATTTCAACTTTCTGAGATACTGACCAGTGAACATTTCTTTCAATTATTGTGACCTTGACCTTTGTCCTGATTTATTCTTAATTATTTAACTAATACAGGGATATCCATTCCATTTAACCAAAGCAAATTTCACTTGGGTATAAATTTTGTGTCAGACTTATTGTCTAGAAACCTTTCTTAAATTTTGACAAAACCAATTTGTTGAATCCTGCCTGCATTCTGCAAATCCACATTATCAACTTGGTGGTAGAGTTCAACTTCCATGCAACTAGGTTACAAATGAAAATTATTATTAAACCATACTTACTCTTTATGTTTTGGAGATTTAATCTCATTCACCACAATTCTATGCCAGAAGAGGGGCTTCATGGGAGACTTGGTACTAATTACTGGCTTTAATGAACCTGTGAATATATGGAAATAATAAGCAATGCAATGTACTTAGTAGTAGAAAGATAAAATTAAAACTTTTTGCATGGTAACAATTCAATGAACATGACATATTTACCTTCTTCAAGTGCAACATTTTTTATCTATCCTCACTAAAATTTGTAAAAGCTGTAGTGTGAAACAATAAGCTGTTGTACCTTCAGCAAAATAACTGTGACTCAAAATAGTTTGTTCAGCTTAGTCTTTATATGCTTAGTCCTTACAACAATGTTGTCGTTAGCCATCTACTGTACTGAATGTTAATATAACTCATTAAAACAGTTATTTTATGTCAGCAAAAACTAACAACCCTTGATGCTGGAAATTGGATTGCCTATGGCTTAAGGTATCACTTTTGTAAGTAATTTCCATCACCTACATGACCTATGTCTGTTTCTTCCAAGAAATGACAGAATATTATTGCTGTATCAGCTCAGCCAACTCACACAAAATGTTGGAGAATCACACATTTTTGGGGCAATTTTTTGGGGCTTTTTCTTTTGATCTTTACTTTTTTCCTTTTTACCTTGAACAATTATTTAAATTCATAAATTCATTTTTTGTTTTGGGTGACTAAAAAACATTGCTTACTAATAATTAAAGTATTTTACAGTAGATGAAGTATTTTCAAAAATTTTGACTCCAATAATTTAAAAATGCATAAAGTAGACATCAGTCATGTCAGTAAAGGATCACAAAATAATAACATATACTTTTCACTCAAAATAAATTATACCACTACACCAAAACAAAAATCCAAGTAAAGAAAATTTTGTTAAATCAAAAATGATTTCTAACAAACCTCTAACTGTTTTGAAAATTTCACTTTGTCATTAAGAATCCTTTTTGTTATACAATCTGTAAACCACTAAATATTATACTATGATTAATGACCATCTCTTTTTTAACTATATAAATGAAACCATGTTGATGATACTATTTTTTGGATATAGCACACATATCTATGGGTGGCCTTGTATATTGTGAGTAATTTAATATCCAGTTATAGAATAATCTGTTAAAATATATAAAATTACTTCTTCCAATTAATACAAATTACCTGAAGATGTAAATATCCTTTTAAAAACTGGAATAAACAGATTTACGTCTAATATTGCAATATAGTTATAGAAGAAATCCCTGATAGAGAAATGAGAACAATGTTTATCGGTAATTTGTATAATTTGTTTTTGATGTACAGAGACTGATAATGTCAGTATCACCTAACTGGACAATATCACAAAATTATCGGTTCACTGTGAAGGCTTCACGTGCGGTTGCTAAGCTGACGTCATGTTTTGTACTATTTGTCATGTTCATACATGTAATACGTAGAATGAAGAGTGCATATAAATTATCGCAATAAACAGTAGATTATCTGTGCTAAAATAGAAATTTAAGCTAAATCTAATTTATGTAGTTTTATTTATTAATATCATTTTGTTCTCGATACAGACTTTATCACGGCGTAACACATCAAGCTCACCCTAGCAGGATCACTTGATTCTGGCAGTGATAAAGTCCGTAACAAAAACAAAATTTCCTATATTCCATGTTTATCATCTTCTTCAATGAACTCTAAATCTGTTTCAATTTTAAAAACACATTAGAGTATGGGCCCTGCTACATTAATGAGGCAGATAAAAAACAAGAGTTGTCAGAAGACAACATAGCTCGCCGGGGATTAGTGTGACCTCAATGCACAATAAATTTGAAAGGTTCTATCAGAAAATTCTTATCATACCAAATATAAACACCCTACCACTAAACAACTTAATTCTAGAAGCAAGATTAAAGTTTTTAAAAAAAATGCCCTCAGGGCAAGGTCAAGGACAAAATGTCTACAAATATGGTACCATCATAAAGCTCTCATCATAAGGAAGTTACATACCAAATATGAACACCCTACCATTAAATAACTTAATTCTAGAAGCAAAGTTAAAGTTTTTCAAAAATTACCCTCAGGGCAAGGTCAAGGTCAAAATGTCTATAATTATGGTACCATTAGAAAGCACTCATCATAAGGAAGTTACATACCAAATAAAAACACCCTACCACTAAAAGCCTACCTTCTAGAGGAAAGGTTAAAGTTTTTCAAAAATTGCCCTCAGGGCAAGGTCAAGGTCAAAATGTCTATAATTATGGTACCATCAGAAAGCACTCATCATAAGGCAGTTACATACCAAATAAAAACACCCTACCACTAAAAGCCTACCTTCTAGAGGAAAGGTTAAAGTTTTTCAAAAATTGCCCTCAGAGCAAGGTCAAGGTCAAAATGTCTACAAATATGGTACCACTAGAAAGCTCTCATCATAAGGAAGTTACATACCAAATATAAACACCCTGCCACTAAAAGCCTACCTTCTATAAGCAAGGTTAAAGTTTTTCAAAAATTCCCCTCAGGGCAAGGTCAAGGTCAAAATGTCTACAAATATGGTACCAGAAGAAAGCTCTCATTACAAGGAAGCCACATACCAAATATCAACATCCTAGCTCTTCAGGTCTCAATTCCACAAGCCAGGTTAAAGTTTTGCTGACGCCGACGCCGACGCCGGGGGTATGACAATAGCTCTCCGGACATTCGTCCCGCCGAGCTAAAAATGATGAATCCTTGTAATAGACCATACATCATAACTGTCAAGTTAAATTTTCATTTGGTTCGACAGATCAAATGTTTTCCCAAAATAGCTTGCACTTGAATCGTATATATCAACAGAAATGCAACATAACGGTCAGTTTTTTGTAAAGAACTGCTTTAAAGTTTGTTAAAATTTGCTTCAGTAGATTTGAAGGAATAGATGAAATAAATAATTTCCATTGGGCCAAATGTTAAAATATGATTTCCACTAGCAGCATTTTTATTTAGATTGCTACAACTGAAATAATGAGTTATCTTTGGGAAGAAAACACCTTTTCAGTCATGTTTACATTTTTGTTTTTAAAGTTTTGTTTAACCTTGCTACAAATATTTTAGAGAAAAGTGGATCAGATTGTGATATTAAAATACACAGACAGGAGATAAAAATCTCATCCGTATGTTGAGACAAGTACCTACTGAAGCCCCTCCTTCTTTGTTGATTTCATGGAAAATACTAAGTGGACACAGAATTAACTTCATAAGCAATATAAGAGGGAACCACAGTACTGAGGTACTTAATATGCAAGACTGTGAAATAATGCTGAGAACACATTAAAACTTATTTGTTCTGATGAGTTAGAAGCTTACGAAGCATAGCACAGATGATAAAGATGTACATTATGTGTGACAAGTTAACACTTTTCTGTGAATCACAAAAAAAATATTACACATCTAAATGTTAATCTGACATTCACAAACACATCACTGAGTTTAATTTAGTCTCTGATGGTCGAAAAAATCTAGTTGTGTATTCAGGTGTGATATTAGTAATACACAACATCTTACATATTCTCACAAGTTTCTTTTCTGTGATCATTGACAGAAAGTCTACAATTACAGACAATATCTACAAATTTGACATATGAAAATGGTGGTTTTCACTGGAGTACCATATAGACTGAGACTTTATTTACTTCAACCATTTAACCATAGTGTCAATCAAATCTATAGCCCACATTTAATTATAATCAAGAAAATAAAGTAATCATCAACAAAAGACTGACTTGTCTTAATGATATATTAAAAGAAGATACAGAAAGGAATCTCCATTCTAATCCAGTAACCTACAATACATGGCATTTTTGTTTTCATTGAATAAGAAAATTACAATTTTAAATTACAAGAAACATAGAAGACATTTTCCCCACATTAACAATGTGAAGTCACATTGATGAAGGAAAACCAATATGTTTAAAAAAATATCTTTCTTTTTTTCTAATTCCCTGTGTTATTTATATCTATTACATTCTTTTTTGCATAGTTTAAAACCTATCCCAAAAATAAATGCAACTGATTGGTTTATTTAGTGTATGTCTCTTGACCTGTTATTTCCACATAAAATACATATAATGCAATTAGATCTTGCATAGATACACAAAACATTTAATAACTGATTCTCAAGAAGCCATTTCATGGGAATCCTTTTTGTCTGGAAAAAAATTGATCTAAAGTTATTCTGCATGGGCAATAAATCATTTCAGCCAACTTATCACTGCTAAGCAAATCATTAACCTGAATTCATTTTGCATGTAGAATAACTTCTAAACTTTTTTACTATTGTTTCACTTCAAATAAATACATGCATAATATAAATATATTTCTTTTTTGAGATAATCCGACAATTGAGCAGTAAAGGTTATAATATATACATGGGGACTTTCAAAATACTTTAAAGATATAAAACTATAGTAAATCTATCTATTTTACCTCTTCTAGCATTTTGTAGTATTCCTGGAGCTGGTGGTGGTGGTGGTGCCCCTGGCAGTGCAGGTGCAAGGGGTGGTGCCACTGGCAGAGTAGGTGCCAGGGGTGGTGCTCCTGGTATAGGAGGAGCAGGTGGTGGAGGTAATCCTGGAGGTGGCGGTGGCGGGGGAGGAGGTGGTGGTGGTGGTATGGTTGGTACTCCTGTATGCTCTGGAGAAAACTTTAACTTTTCCACAGGCAAGTCCATTTCCATGCCATTTTCTTGCACCCCCATAGGAACCTGTCCTGATACACATTCTGGAGTGACAGCTGGCAGAAGATGCTGAGTATGCGGAGTGCCAGTTACAGCAACACAAAGCTGTCCATTACTGTCATAATATCCATTAGTTACAGCCTCCTTCTCAGCAGCATGAGCTTCTGATAGGGCTTTTTGTGAGTCTTTTTCTATCCCTGCTAACTCCTTATATCTAGCAACTTCTTGTTCAAGGAAAGCGATTTTCTCTACACAATTCTGTAATCTATCTTGATATTCTATTCGACATTTGTCTAATACTTTTTCATGATCAATCTGAAATTCAAAAGTCAGTAAATCAAAATTTAGCTAATTGCAAATAAACATTATAAAAAAAAAGTCATAGATCATTCTGTTGTTTAATTGAATGTCTGAGTTTTTTTTATAGCACTGTTGAATTTTTCATTTTTCATTTATCGGTCATATATTTTCTATAATCTCTTTGTGACACATCAAACATAATTAATCAACAATTACAAAGTTTGCCTCATCATGGCACATTGTCACAGCAACCAAATTTTGCCTTGATGCAGATCAGAACCATCAAAAATGCATACAGATCCAAGGTTAAATGATCCTACTATGTAAAGTGACTTAGATCTGAACTCCTCCATAAATTTATATGTAAATATTTCGCATGGGAAAATGTAGGTCTAAGTGATCTAATTTTGCATGGCTGCTGACCTACCACAAGGGTGCATGCCTACACAAGGTTAGATGATCCTACCGTGAATAGTGACCAAGATCTGAACAATTCATAGCTTGAATATTAATCGATTTAGTGGAAAATAAAGTTTTTCGTCTGGATGCTGATCTTAATACCATCAAATATGCATGCATTATGCAAGATAAGATCGTCATACCATGTAAAGTGATATAAAAACTTGTCCATAAAATTGAATGTATGTTCATTATTGTTGATCAAGCAGAAAATATAGGTCAAAACAAGAGCTGTTCTCGAATGGCAGTCTGATATACCCCACTCATTCAACCCTGAATCAATATGCTATGTGCAAATTTAGGTGGGTGTGGACACAATACTTGTATGGACCCAGTACAACTGTGGACACAATACGATAATGGACATGATGATATACTGGTAATACTAAAGAAATAATCTTTCATAAGCTTTTGCATTCAAATGAATCTGTTCTGTCAAAAAATAAGGCCATATAAACAAATATGTGTGTTTCCGATTACCCGACCAAACCTAATTTTCCTTCCAACCCTAGCATTTCTTTTTCCAATCTTCAAAATGTTCTTGTGTGACCTCAATCGTTTTAGCAATAGTGTTCTGTTTTGTGGGTAGCACCACCACACAGATGTGTACATTTCTACAACTGCTAGCATGATTCATCAGAAAATGCACAAAGAATTGTTAAAGTCACAGGATTCCTGACTGCTGTTGTCAAATACGCCATTTTCACTCGTCAGATTACACTTCCTGTTATAGTGGAATGACTAAATACAAGAATTACAGCAATGACACAAATACAATGTAATGGACAAACACTATGTAGCAAAAAAATCTTTATGCCGACCTGCCGATCCTATTTTCAAATTCCTTGTAACCAGAAACACACACATATTTTTTGGGCCTGAGACAAAAAAAAAACAAACCCTTTTTTGGCCTCTTTTGAGCAGATGGAATCAATGAAAACTCAAAAGTGGAATTACCTCCCCATCCTTGTTTCAGACAATAATTATATTCTTTCATGTACATCTCTGTATAGTGTTCTTCCTCTGTGTAAAATTACATAAAAATC
Organism: Modiolus philippinarum; assembly: GCA_002080025.1. Lineage (NCBI taxonomy): Eukaryota > Metazoa > Mollusca > Bivalvia > Mytilida > Modiolidae > Modiolus > Modiolus philippinarum. The sequence continues at coordinate 15,740 of MJUU01061854.1, read as the reverse complement.
CCTAAAGTGGTTTAAGTTTAGTTGCACTTATGAGGGGTAATCTGTATAGATGGAATCAATGAAAACTCAAAATTGAATTACCACCCCCTTCCTGGTTTTGGGTAATAATTATATTCCTTCATGGGCATCTCCATATAGTGTCCTTCCTTTGTGTAAATTTTCATCAAAATCCTTTCAGTGGTTTAGGAGGAGTTGCGCTTACAACAAGAAATCTGTGAAGATAGAATCAAAGAAAATTCAAAATCAAATTATCTCCCCTTCCTGATTTAGGCAATAATCATATTCTTTCATGTACATTTCCATATAGTGTCCTTCTTTTGTGTAAAGTTTCATCAAAATCCTTTCAGTGGTTTAGGAGGAGTTGCGCTTACAACGTAATCTGTCAGGATGTAATCAATGAAAATTCAAAATTGAATTATCTCCCCTTCCTCTTATTGGACAATAATTATAATCCTTCATGCACATCTCCATATAGTGTCCTTTTGTGTAAAGTTTCATCAAAATCCCTCAAGTGGTTTAAGAGGTTTTGTGCTTACAAGAAGTATGTACAAATGCACAGACAGACAGACAGACAGACATACAGGGTGATTCCTATATATCCCCCTAAAATTCTTTTGTGGGGGTATGATGACCTCATTTCTCCTTGATGCTAATCTGCCATCAGAGATGCATCCATGGAAAGATTAAATAATTCTACCATGTATAGAGATCGAGATCTGAACTTGTCGTTAAACTTAAATGTAAGTTGATCAAGCAGAAAATAAATTTAAAGTGCAAAAATTTTGCCTGGATGCTGACCTACCATCTGGATGCATGTAGGTGCAAGGTTTGACAATCCTAACATGTACACTGAGATTGAGATTTAATGTTATTTTGAAAATTTGAATGGAAGCCAATAAAATTGAAAATATTTGTCCAAGAGACCTTTCTTTTCTTAGACGCTGTCTGTCAACCCAAGATACACCTGCATGCAAAGTTTGATGACCCCATTCTGCATATTTTTCCCAGACATATACTCACATGGGAACACAGATGTAGAAATTCACATAGAGAGACGTACTCTTTATGTAAATTGAGATTCTGTATACACTGTATATAAACTGCAACAGTGTATACACTGTATGTGAACTGTGAGTGATAGTTTACATGTACACTGTGAATGACATAGTATATATTGTATGTTCACTGTGATGGTGTATATATTGTTTGTCAACTGTGACTCTTCATACACTTACACTGAAATACAGTCACAGTTAACAGAGATGATGTTCAATTTTTTATCCATTACCTGTACTTTCTCCAGTTCTGATTTGTATTCATTTCTTACATGTACCAACATAGCCTGCTGATCTGTTAAAAGAAAAAGAAATTTGATAAGTTAAACATAGGTCATCAATGATTAAGTAAGTAAGTAAGTAAGTAAGTAAAACTTTATTTGAGATTCGGTATTCAGTATAACATAATAACACAAGCTCTGTAGAGCTTTTTACCGAATATAAAAAAAATATATACAACAAGATGTGTTTTGTGAAACACTTATGCCCCTGAGTAGAAGTAAAGAAGAAACATTCAGCAACTTTGAACAATGAATGTCCTTCTGACAAAATAATTTGTAGAAATAAATTCTTGTATCAACTGAAAAGTTTAATCACATCAAATGATGATTGCAATTGGAGGCAAACACAGAAGTCACATCATTATCCAAGCATTATTAAAAAACAACCCCCCCCCACTATTTGGAACATTTATAGTCAACTCATTGTGTTCTGTCTATCAGTGTTATCAGTACTTTGATTACACAAGGGATCATCAATACTGGTTCCCCAAAAGTGGGGGAATGCATAGAAGAGAAGAAATGAAATAATAAATATTTTTAGTAACATCACTCATCATTGATATATATAATACATATCACCTGTAAAAAGAAAGTGAATAAATGAAGAAAATATGCCAAATGATTTAAAAAATCTTTTTTAAAAAAAATTCTATAGATATCAAGAAACATTTCGTCACAAATGAGTTTAATTTCTATATATATAAAATAAAACAAAATATAATTTTATTTTTCTGGTGAAATTTTACCGGACAGTCACATGCCAAGGTCAAGGTCACAAGGCCAAATATTCTGGTACCAACTGAAAGGTCTCTCCACAAGGAGTACACATGCAAACTATGAAAGCCCTATCACTTTCCATTCAAAAGATATGCTCAATGTTAAAGTTTTTATGCAGTTGTTCACAGGCCAAGGTCAAGGTCACAAGGTCAACTTTTCTGGTACCAATTAAAAGGTCTTGCCACAAGGAATGCACATGCAAAATATGAAAGCCATATCACTTACCATTCAAAAGATATACCCAATGTTAAAGTTTATTATTTTTTTTTACAAAAAGTTCATCAAATGTCAAGGTCAAGGTCACGAGGTCCAAAATTTTGGTATGTTTAGAAAGGTCTCCCTATATGGAATACCAATGCAATCTATGAAAGCCCTATCACTTACCATTCAAAAGATATGCTAAGGGGGGGACAGTTTTTGACAATTTTTGCATGGTTGTCTGGAGAAAAGGTAAGTTTGCACATTATTCAAACGCAATAATGTAATAATGCTATATACCACGGAACCCAGCAATGAATAGGCTACACGATGGTCAACAGAATAAAGATTCACACACTATTGTTTCTTCGAACACTTCGACATAATTTCANAGACTCACATACCAAATATTAGGTCAATATGTGGAACGGTTTAGAAAAAAAGTCCGGAAAACTTGAGTGTGAAGGACTGACGGACGGACTGACGGACTGACGAAGTGCAAACCTAAAGTCCCCTTCGGCGATGCCGGTAGGGGACTTAAAACGATAATTTCTTAAATATTACCTCTCCAAAATGTATATGAATGTTTTTACTTGTTCATATACAATTAAAAATGCAATTTCACCAAGACTTTGTCACTCAAAAATATGTGGTGTCAGCATTGCTCGAATATTTTACATTTTTTGTAAGTGTGACCGGGGGAAAGTCAGATATCTTAGCGAGGGGAAAGCAGTAGGTATAGATTTTGCTTTCTTTCAAGTAATAATATGTTTTGTAACATATTTTGCTGTGTCTTTGATGCTAAAACCTTTTTTCAAACGTGTATTGACTCCCATTTGTCGCTTGTGACAAAGAATTACCCGATAATTTCGTCAGAGGAATACAGCTTAAAAAACTAAGTCGTGTATAAAAGCTGTATGTAAAATACACATCAGTCACTTGTGTCTTTCTTGTAGACTACATTGTGTTTTTGCTCTCACCCAGGTGCATTCTCTTGAACAGTAAAGCAAAATATATAAATGTGCTTTCCCCCCCCGCAAAGATATATGACTTTCACCCCCGGTCACACATACAAAAAGTGTGAAATATTTGAGCAACGCTGATATTACATATTTTTGGGAGATAAAATATTGATGAAATTGCATTTTTAATTATATATGAACAAGTAAAACCATTCTTATACAAGTTAGAAAGGAAAAATTTTAGAAAATATTGTTTTTCACCTGAAAGTTTGAAATTATGTCGAAGTGTTCGAAGAAACTATAGTGTGTGGATCTTTATTCTGTTGACCATCGTTTAGTCTATTCATTGCTTGGTTCCGTGGTATATAGCATTACTACATTATAGCGTTTGAATAATGTGCAAACTTACCTTTTCTCCAGACAGCCATGCAAAAATTGTCAAAAACTTCCCCCCTTAAGCATATATGCTTTCCCCCGCAATATCTGCTGGTATGCTGTGAAAATAACTTTTCATTCTGTCATTAATGCGTGACTCTGAGCATTTGGCAGTAAGAGGGGGTCAGTTACTAATATTACGGCTCCCATTGCCAAACATTCTACATCGATTATTAGACCATAAATTGAGAAGATATTTTTAAACATTACAAGGGAATCGTCGGAGAGTATGATGACATTCTTGGACTTTTTAATTTGTGCTTTAAAACATAGCAAAGCACCCCAAAAGAGCTTTTTTTACCACTTTTCAAGGTTCCTCCAAATCATATCCAGAAGTTTCTCTAAACTTTTTCTTGTCATAGCATTGGATGCAAACTTAAATGCAGATGCAGACAGATGTAGACGCCACATGGATGCTGAGGGTACTCCAATACTTTTTTTGGTTCCCTTTGCACCATTTTGATTATGCATTTTATATCATGGGTCCTAGTACTTTCAAAAGTTACTTCACATCTATATATTTTGTGGAAGTGGAAAATTGGCTGAAAATTATTTCCAATACTATCTTAAAAATGTATATTGTACATTTCACAAGAGTAGTAGATTCAATGAAATGTTTGCAGTAGTGACTACAATTTGTATATTTTTGAACAATCTAATCAAAATTATATCTACAAATTGCCCCTTTTACTCACTGCATGCAGTGAATGTAAGGAACAATTTGTACATCTAAATTTAATTAGGTTGGTTTTTGAAGAAGTGGAAATTGATGACACAATTTATTCTCATATATGTAAATTTGTTTAATTACTTGAAACATATAATTAAATAATTAGCAATGAAAAATGTTTTTAATGTTAAAATATTTATTATACAAACAGGCGCGGATCCAGGCAATTTGAAAAGGAGGGTTAAAAATAGAATTTGAAGAAAATATTGCCGAGCGGAGCGAGGCTAAAAAATTTTCGGGGTTTTTTGATATGATATTTATGATATTCATTAAAACATAGGTAATCAACGATTACAAAGTTCGCCTCGTTATGGCACATTGTCAGAGATGCATGCATAGGCCAAAAAAAAAAATATGTGTGTTTCCAGTTACCCAACTGACCCTAATTTTTCCTTCCGACCCTAACGTTTTTTTTCCCATACTTCAAAATGTTCTTGTGTGACCTCGATCGTTTTAGCGGTAGTCTTCCATTTTGTTGAAAGCAACACCACTCAGATGAGTCTTTTTCCACAACCGCTAGCATTATTCATCAGAAAATGCACCAAGAATCGTTAAAATCAACAGGATTCCCGACTCCTGTCGTCAAATCCGCCATTTTTACTCGTCCGATTTACACTTCCTGTTTTAGCGGTATGACTAAACACCGGAAATGCGGCAATGACAACCATACAATGCAACGGACGAAAA